>CAUYQG010122918.1:0-56748 GCA_963574415.1 Tarsius wallacei | reverse complement strand
ATCTTTTGTATTTCTTTGGGGTCAGTTGTGACTTCATTTTTTGCATTTCTGATTGTGTTTATTTGGGCTTTTTCTCTTTTTTTCTTGGTCAGTCTTGCTAAAGGTCCATCAATCTTATTTATCCTTTCAAATAACAAGCTTTTTGTTTTGTTGATTTTTTTCTATGATATCTTTGTCTTCTAAGATTTACTTAAGAAACGATCACTTCCCATAGACAGGAAGTACGCCAGCACGCTAAGGTGAGCGTGGTCCCGTAGCCCCCCAGCCCCCAGCTTTAACCTAGAAACGCTGCCATCAGGTAGATGTGATTGCTGTGACTTCCTTGCTGGCCACTTGCAGATATCGTAAAGACCCTGAGGAGGGAGTCTGGTCACCAGACACTGGGCCACAGTCCCACAGTCTCATCGCCTTCAGGAGTTTAAGATTACAACGGGCCAATACTGGTCATGCTTGAGGGATCTGGATTTCTAGAAAGACAAAGTTAGCAAAGTTAATCTTTACCTGAAGTGTGCATTCCTCCAGGGCACAGTTTCCGCTTTCTCATTATTGTGTTAAGATCTAGGACCGAAACAAAATGGCTTCCCGCTCTTGGTCGGAACTTTAAGCGAGAATTGAATCCCGCAAGGAACCAGCACCTGTGCCCGCAAAGTCAGGCGTGAGTGACACTGCAGCCAGCCCTCCATCTCCTGTGACTGGTGATCCTTCAGTTCTGCCCCCTCTGCCTTCCCCTTCCTCCTCCAGGTGGGAACTCTCCTTGCCTGTTCACTCGATGCCAGCCCCTGCATACCAGCTGTTGTGCTGCACTGTCCCACCATACTTTTCAAGGTATTAATTACACTGTAAGATTTAAAATCTTTTATTTTGTGAAGTTGTTTTTATGTGTTATTTGTGTGAAGTGTATTATAAACCTATAACCTGATTGTGTTAGCTGGGTACCTAGGGTAACTTTGTTGGACTTAGAACAAATGGGACTTACAAATGCGCTCTAAGAACAGGACTCGTTTGTAGGGAGGGGACTTACCGTACCCTTTAAAGGGCCCCTGTGATTATATTGGGCCCACCCAGACAATCTAGGATAATCTCCTTATCTCAAGATCGTTCACTTAATCGATACCTGCTAAGTCCCTTTTTCCATAGAAAGTAGCAGGGCCCAGGGATTAGAATATGAACATATATTCACAGGTTCAGAAGATTAGGACTGGAACATTTTGTGAGCCCCATGATTCTGTTTATCACGTTGATTATCAACATGGTGTGCTGGGCTGGGCACTGGGCTAAACTCCAACATCACAAAGAATAAGAAATGGTTCTGCCCTTCGGCAATTTGGAGTTCAGTCGGGAATGATTCTAAGTCAAGTGTAAGTGCTATGAGATTTGGGGAGTTTCCTTGGAAACACAGAGGGCCCTGTGACTGCAGTTCCACCTACTCTGCGGCACACAGCTCAGACCTCATGAGGTGGTAAGTGCTGTGTGCAAGATTCATGTGTCTTTCCTTCTTGTGCCCTTGACACTGTGCTCATATTCCTAGTTACCTTACCTCAGTCTGGTACAGCTCATTGGGCCTACACGCCTTACCGATTGTAAGCTCTTTGAAGGTAAGGTCCATATTTGCTACAAAATCATCCTAGCAGCTAGAACCAGCCCCCTAATCCTTCTTCCAAATCTTCTGCACAGTGCCCTCAGGTCATGCTGGTGCATCGAATAAGTGCACGAACCAGAATGCAGCCAAAGGGAACCGGCAGGAGGAACGCAGCGATGACATGGAAAGTACTGCTACAAAGTAGACTTGGAAAGCACTGTAAGAAGGCCTCTAGAAAGGAGCACGAGAAAATAGCTCATGTGTAATCAATCCAGTTCCCTGGCCTCAGTTGTCCACAGCTAGAGTCGCTCGTCCCCGAGCTTGGCTTGAGTCAGATTCATGAAACTGAGCCAACTGTATTTGCCACGGCAGATCCCACAGCTGCATACCTCCAAGATGAGATGATTTTCCAAGTTAGAACACATCAGCTGACAGCCTTTAACAAAAGAGAGATTTTCGGAAGTGCTTTGCCAGAAGGTACAAGACTGCCTTTCATCACTCTAGATGAAAGTGTTTTAAAACAGTTGATCTTCTACTTGTTAGCTGAACCAGCCCAGCAGGAACTGCTGTGGTCCTAGAAAACCACACTGAAATTTGATTCATCAAGACAAAGTCTGTTTGCTCACCCAATACTCTCCTGTTACTTTTGTCCCAGGTTATGCCACTTTCTTTAAACCTGGTCCTAAATCTGCGAGGACTGAAACTGTAACACTTTCTCTAAGAGCACCCACTTCTGTTAGCTTTGTAAAAGCATGCAGATGCCTGCATTCTAAACAGAAGAAAGACTGAACCAGGCGGTGGGTGGGAGGACCAGACACAAAGACAAGGCCACCTGCTCTTATGACTGGGGGGTGGGGGGGCTTGCCTCTAGGTGTCCCTGTGTCTTTTGCATATGAAGGAAACAAAACTCAGAAGACTAATGAGAGCATTTCAGAGTCTCCTTTGCAAGGTCTCCCATCTATTTACATTTACAAATTTAGTGTCACATTAATAGGATATTAAAAATAAAATAGCCAGGGCACATAAAGCCTTCTGTGACCTGCTAATGCTTCTCAAAATCACCTCAAGGCAGATGCAAAAAATGATTTCCCCAACAAACACAAGCTCCTGACCCAGGGCAATTTTCTGCACAGCCAACTTTTTTTTTGGATAGCTGAATTAATGCTTGTCACATCCTACTGGGAAGTGCATAACTATACACATATAATATACGAACTAGGCACAAGCCCAGCATTAACAACTAGGAAACTTGTTAAGAGTTATTCATGATCATTTTCTAAAATACATAAGATCCATGTTGAACGACAATTCAAAAGGGGCTCGTTTTCTCACTGCCCACTGGTGATCTTTAAACTTTCAGGTAGCATCTCACGCCTTCAGGACTTTGCTGAGGTTTGGAGAATGAAGTAAAATCACAAATTTCTGGAAACTAGAGTTACAACTTTACAAATTAACACTGAGTTCACAGTCACATTACTTGGTTTTCCATTTAATATTATGAATAAAGTTAAAGGGTTGTGCTTAACTTCTGTCGGACCTTTGATCTTAAAAGTACAAGGAAGCAAAGAATTAGAGTTCACACATAACAAACAAATCTCCAAATTATTAAAAAGGCATTTTATTATAAATACATTTTAGTCATAGCAGTAAAATACATTTTGTGTTACCATGAATCTTAAAACAAAATAACTTCACCGAGACAATGATCACACTGTGGGAACCGTAGACCCCAAACTGAAGCATGTTCTGTAGAACCAAAGTAGCTACAGTCATTCCAAAACTAAGTTGGGAAAGAAAAGATAGAGACAAAGAAAGAAGAAAACAAAAACTCTAGAGAGTGGTTTTGGGAGGATTTTGTGGTACAAAGCCATTTTTACTTTTAAGGATAAACTCTGTTGGTATGACAGCCTCTTGGATGAGGTATCATTTAGCAGAAAGGAAAAGTGTGATAACTTTGCCATAAATTCTGCTTAATTAGATTGCTGCACATCGGGCACTTTGAAGAGATGGCAACGGACCGCCTCCGTTTTCTGCAGTTTCCCTGGAAAGACTTCCCAAAACAAGGCCTGGTATGAGTTTGCTAAGTAACTGATCCTGTGAAGTCAGCTGAACAGGTGTAGAGGAGAACTCTGTTTGTGAAGCATTAAGAAAAAACCAGGACGCTTTAATAAAAAACAAAACTCATGACCTCAGTAATTTAGAGAAGTACTTTAACCACTGTACTACAACGACTACATGTAATCAGTACCTTCGTGGGGTTGAAAGAATCAGGTCAGATGACTGGCACAAAAATCAGATACAGTACAACGTCATCATATACATGGATTTATAGGAAGCAGGCATGGTTTGAACATATGAAAACCCAGGACCCTTCCTCTGTGTGAGGGAGGCTGAGAAACATTCACAGGTGTAACTGACACTTGGGGACTTCAGCCCAGACAAAAGAGCCCTCTGACTCACTGAGAAATATAAAGAGATCTTCACATACAAGGTATCGTGCAAAACGAATGTAAATAAACCAAAGCTCCCTATACGTTGGGACTGCATAAAGAAACCTGTGCTGAACATATAAGCAACCCTCACCAAAGGTCAGCAAGCCTTTTAGGTAAGAAGTACTGTATGTTAAGAATTCCAGGGCTGTGAGCTCTGTGATGGCCATCATGTGTTGTACTTCTACGCCTAAGCTGTTCTGTCATTTATTACTTTAAAAGTAGACCACTTTTCTTTCTACTATCTCAGTAAATTCAAAGCCAAAGTAAAAGCCAGAAGCAGAGCCCAGCAGCCCCCAAGGTGCAGTCCAGGGTGAACAGTAAAACGACAACACACAGATTTAAGAACATCCAGACGTGTCAGGCTTTTTATAGTATAGGCAGTTTCTTTCTCAAAAATAACTTGCTCAGACATGTGCACCTGTGATTTATGAGGAACTCGTGCTGTGTAGGTGGTACATCCCTCTAGATCGTTTGCAAACATATATAGGTTTTGTTTTAAAGGTAGCAAAGTAATCAGAGACAAGTGTTTACTTTCTGCCACACATAAGACTGCAGGCTCTCCTAACACCTGCTAGCATGGCAGAGAAGCTAAAATAACTTTGTTAACCTGAGAAACACAATCTGAAAAGCAAATCTTTTCCCCTCCCCACCCCCAAAAAACTTCCATAAAAACTAAAGAATACATTCTCTGGGGATTATCTATTGTTTTTGATGCTCCATGACACTGCCATCTTAGGACAGGCCTCCCACACTTAGTGCCTCGGTCAGTGCAAAGTGCATTCTCGTGACATTCTGATGGCTTTTCCATGATTCTCGTGGTTTCCATGTGATGGATCACCAAGACTGACTCTAAGCACAGCAAACAAATGCAAAGTGTCTGGACCAGTGCCCAGGCAGCAGGGTCCACAAAACCAAACTCACCCTAGAAATGAAAGCGCTCCTTACCCCCCTGTAGAAAAGCAGCACAAGCTGGGCTCGGTGGCTCAGCCTGTAATCCTGCGCCTTTGGGAGGCTGAGGTGAGTGGATTGCCTGAGCCCCGCGGGTTCGAGACCCGCCTGGGCAACTTGGTGAGACCTCATCTCTACAATAAATCAAAAAAAAAATTAGCCGGGCGTGGTAGCGCGCCTGTAGTTCCAGCTACTGGAAGGCTGAGGCGGAAGGATCGCCGGAGCCCACCAGGTCGAGGCTGCGGTGGCCGGGAGCGGCCACCGCACTCCAGTCTGGGCGACAGAGTGAGACTCCAACTCAAAAAAAAAAAAAAAAGAAAAGAAAAGAAAAGCAGCACAGACCACAGCAGGTTGAGGAAGAGGAGGGGCAGCCAATCACAGGGCTTGTCACTCCACAGAGATGCTTCTCTGTGAACATTTCACTCATGCCATCAGAATTACGAAAATGTCTCCAGAGATCAGCTTTTCACACTGAGTAAACACCCTCAGGCTTGAAAGTTCTCTGAGACCCTCAGACTGTGAAAACCAGACCACTGTTTCTCCAGATGTGGTTCCTGGGCCAGTGACATCTGCGTAGCGTGGGGTGGACTTGCTGGAGATGCAGGTTACCAGACTCCAGCCCAGTACCAGAAACACTGAGGGTGGGGTCCAGCAATCGTATCTTAACAAGACCTCGAGGTAATTCTGATGCTGCAAAAGTGTGAAGAACCACTACTCTATCCTACTCACACCTCTCAATTCTTAAAACAGGACGGATTTGTGAATGGACCCCACTGTGTGGCTTCTGTGTTGCAACCCATGTAATGTGCCAACCTTTCCCTTACTTCCAAAACACAACAAAGGTGTTAATAAACAGTTATTTCATAAAATCAAAAGTTCCTTAAAAGATAATATTGTATTTTTTCCCTCCTATACATAGTTCTAAGGCAGGCAATCACATGCTAGTATGCAAAATAAAATACAGAAGAGACCTCACATAAGAGGTAGAAATAGCTAAAAAGACTCCCCAAGAACATAATGAAAATTTCATAATATTGTTTAATGAACTCATAGAATTATATAAAACTTACTATACTTTATGCTTAATATTTGTATCAAAATAAAATCTCTCTGTTGAATAAACTGATCTAATACTGATTACTGATCTAATACTCTGATTACTGAAACTATAAGAACGTCTCTGGGTTTTCTTAACACTCCAGTTTTAGAACATTCCAAGCCTAGACTTCTAAGTCTAGATTCTTCGGACCTCCCTTCAAAAAAATTTCAGAAACTCTGGTGACTGTTTCCTTAAAGTTCACTCCAAAGTAGATATTGTCAATCAGTGCAAAAACCTTAAATGTTACATTGAAATTGTTTTAAAATTTGTTTAATCTCATATTCTAGTTTAAAGTAATAACATAATGCCATTTTCTGAATGTCTTTAGGAAGACTCACTCCTTGTAACAATGGACTTGAAATTGCTAACTAGACAGGAATAAAAGTAGGAAGTGTGAATTTAGCAGCTTTACAGTAAAGTCTCAGCAAATAAATGTCCACCCTCAAGTAGACAGGAAACGCAAGGCGCCTAAAGACCAACAGGCTGCTCACACCTTCAAGATGATCCTTACAATAGGTGATGGACACCACTGATGCTCTGAACAAGAAATGAGTTAGAACGTTACTCATTCTTTTTAACTGCCAGAAAGTTTGAAAGTCGATCAGATGGCAAAGAGGGGAGAGGCAAATCAGATCCAGTAAGACATTTGCCTTAAGATTCATGAATACATACGCATGGTGGTAGGAATCAAGGATTTTCATACGCTAAAGGGATGGTTAGCAAGAAATGATGTCTGGCAAATCATAAAGGACAAACTATTACCTTTGAGGAGCTGGAAGGGAAAAAAAAGATGGCTAGCCTAAATAACATTTTAAAGCAGCAATTTGTATTTTTCAACATATTTAAAGTTATAACCTTGTATTTTTACAGACTCTTTCTGGGATTCCCTTTTTAAAACAATCCATCACAAAACAGTGCTGTAACAGGTGTCTCTTTTAAAATGATTTTTCAGTAAATCTAATTTTCTTAATAACAACAGCACAAACATTAAAATTTATCTTGAAACTGTTTTTCACACCCTGACTCTTAGCCAAGGTGGCTAGAGATACATTCTTTTATGTTTGTAGATATGCTCTGGAGATGAAAAATATGGAACACATAAAATTCACGACACCAGAGCGACATTCTACTATATATGCATCATCTCAAACTTAGAAAATTCAGATAGCTTTCTCAGCAACTTCAAAGCCTCCACAGACAAGGAAACTCTTCTCATAAATAAGTCTTGGAAACTGTTATGCTTAATTAGGTAATGCTTTTTTCAGTGGGAATTCTGCTGATTTTACCTATCCTGCAATTCTGTGAACTAAAAAGACCAGGTTTACGCCCAACCTGAATTTATATTAGAATATCTGATGAGAATACACACACACACACCCCCAGCAGTTTGTTATTTCATGTATTAAAAATGACCTGGATAGAAAGTATATTTGTGGGAGGAAAGGAAAATTAAAGTTATGTTAAATGGTCCATAATTCACTACTGATTAATCAAAAACAAAGCTTGCTGTAACAATTTGGCAATGCATATGCCAAAGTGACAACTGAAACCGCTTTAAAAACACACCAGAAGATGGGCAACCCCTTCGGGTCCTCTCTCACTGTGGGAGCTTTTCTGTCCTCTCAATAGATCCTGCTTTAAAACACACACACACACACACACACACACACACACACACACACACACACACACACACCAGAAGATATCCATGTTACACAGAATAAAGTTCCTCAAATCTTAACAAAAATTCATTTTCAGATCAGGAAAAAAAATTCTCTACAAACTCAAGAGAACATCTTAAGGTAAAAAGAAAAAGAAAAAAAGAAGAAAATCTCAAGTAACAGTGAAATTAATAAAAAATAGTTCTGGCAAGAAAATGGAAACTTCACAGTGATACAAAGAACAAAGAAGTAAAAAAAGACATTGTGTGAACTATTAACCTCACTTAGAAGAAATCTGTTCTGCAGAAAGGGAAGTTGGTAATACCTGGTTTTATCTGAGAGCTATCGTCAAGTCTTTTAAAAAAGAACTGTATATACAGAGGGTGCCAAAAATATGTATACACATTTTAAGAAAAAAACTATTAAAATTGTAATACTCAACAAGAGGAAAAGAAGTTATGTTTGACTTCTGCAATTACAAGAGGCGCTCAAAGTAGTTACCATCCAGACACTTCTGATTACAGAGAACATCTCAACATCTCTTAAAATGTGTATACATAGCCAGGTGCAGTGGCTCACACCTATAATCCCAGCACTCTGGGAGGCAGAGGTGAGAGGATTACCTGAGTCCAGAGGTCTGAGACCAGCCTGGGCAACTTGGTGAGACCTCATCTCTACAATAAATCAAAAAATTATCTGGGCATGGTGGTGTGTGCCTGTAGTTCCAGCTTCTTGGAAGGCTGAGGCGGAAGGATCGCCTGAGTCCAGCAGGTCAAGGCTGTGGTGGCTGTGAGTATGCCACTGCACTCCAGCCTGGGTGTCAGTGAGACTCCAACTCAAAAAAAATATATGTGTATACATTTTTTTGACTCTGTGTGTGTGTGTGTGTGTGTTCCATCTGTGCTCTAAGGTTGAACCTAATATGTGTTACATTTTACTAATCTGATTGATGGGTACCTGCCAATACTACTCAAGTAATACCCAAAGAACATCAACTGTATTCAGAAGCCATGCCTCATTTCAATGGAAATCTGCAATGAATCTTGCAAGAAGACCTTTTCAAACTATACAAGATACTACGTGTAAATAACAGATTCTTTAAAGCACAATTGGAAAGATGGCATTAAGCAAAGCTGGAAAAGAGTAAGCTTGTTAGAGGTTAAAATAAGCATTCAATCCAGAATCTTAAAACAGTATCAGAAACAATAAGGAAATGAGAAACACTCAGATACAGCAGAGCAGTGGACAAATAAGTAGCTATTATTTTTAGTGTTTTAGAAATAACTGTTTAGAAAGGGGATGTCATGACAACGTAACAGCTTCCTTATTCAAAGCTTCCATCATTAATACATTTATATAAGGTGGTGGGGTATGCACATGACTCCATGGCCCTAACTAAATAAAGATTAGTTTTTTAAAAAGATTCAAGTATGAAATACAGAGAGTTAGGCAAAAGCTCGTGACAGAGGATTACCGAAAGTCCTGACATCACAATTCTGTTTTCATATCATCAGAATGTTTTTGAATATTTGTCTAGTTTATGTAATCCAGGACCATGAAGGCTGGGAGGTGGTCGACAGACACACTCATTTAGGCAAGACCTAATTTCCATCGGGGTTATGTCGTGGGTGTTTTCTAGGTTGGAAATACACAGCTCAATGGCAAACTTTTTGTTCTTTTCTTCCAAACAAAGTATGTTGAACAAAATCTGACATTGCTACATGTGGTGGTCTGACATCATACAAAGAAAGCACAGAGCTATAGCTTGCTGGCTTGGTTTTCCGATCGTGATTTGCACTAACTATCAACACGTCTGCAGTTTACAGGTCTATACCTTCCACCTTCACAGAGACCCACAGCCTGTAATGTGAAGCCACACACAAACTGCACTCTGAGCACAAAGGCAGAACTGAATAAAAGGAACACACTTCACTTGTTCTGCAACTTGCTAACCACTCACCAAAGGCACTCTTTTATCCCATACTGTCTCTAAGATTACAGGGGTTGTAGCTGGCCAAATTAAACTAAACTCTAATCATGTAAGAAATGTCAGGAATTTTTCTTTATCCTTACCACGTTCAACCTGGCTTTTAATAAGTTCTTTGACTGTAGGATGGCCTATCAAAGAAGTCTTCCAAAAAACTTTTTTGGAATAGATTATCAGGAAGATTGGGTTCATTTGAAATGTTCCTCAGCCTTATCTTATTTTTTTAAAGTTTATATTGTAGTTTCAAGATATTTCTGAAATATAAAAGTAGTATTACTAGGTCAGGAAAAAGATAAGGACATGCATTGCTTTAAATGTGCGACAAGACCACAAGTTTTAAGAGGGTAAACATTTTCCTTTGGATTTTACCAAAGTTCATTCTAAGCAATTTTCAGAGTGTAGACTATTTAAGATTGCTACTTAAATTTTATATTTTTATACAAGTTTAATAGGGGAATTTTAGAATAATTGAAAGATATGAAAAACAAGGGTAGTTTTCTGCCTCAGATTTTGATGAATTTTGATACATCTTGACAAAAGTTATATTTCTTCTTTAATGATGTTCCTCAAACAAAACAGCTAGCAAAATATTTGAATTGCCATGTATAATGTCACATTTTAATGTAAACATCAAATAAGGTACCAAAATTTTTACTGGAGGGGAAAAAAAAACCAAATCTCAAAGCGGCACAATTCTTTATACCACTGGAGAAGGGGAAAGCCAGGTTACAAACATTTACACATGCATAGTGAGAAAAAAAGGATTTTACTAAATTCACGCATTTTTAAAATAGTTATTAAGTCTACTAAGCACCAACAATCCTAAAAATTTTTCAGCTTCATGATTTGTTTAAAAAAAACACACTATATCAAATTAACATTAAAAACAAGCTTGAAGTGCAGCTTGTTCAAAAAATAAGTAAGTATGCCAATGTTTTTTTTTTTTTCACATTTCAAAAAACAGTGGCATATGAAAATATACCTGCAAAGAATGCCTTTGACTCTATCCTATGGTGGATGGAGATTAAAACAGCACATCATACATAGTCTAAAACCATAAAAGTTTTAGAATGCAGCATCATGTCACCAAAAAAAAAAAAAAAAATAGCTGATAAAACTTAAAGTATTTAGAAGATGCTGCCCTTTATTTTAAAAAATTTTAAATGAATTTAAGCAAAAATAACATACATTTGTACATCAACTGGCCATTTCTGGTACAGAAACCCAGCATATGGTAATATTATTGAATAAATGTAAATGCTACTTACAATTTTTTTCTTTTTAAATACATTTTAGACAAACTTTTTTTTTCCTTTTTTTATAGTTGCACAATTAACCTCTGGCTGCTAGCTTGATGCAAACATATGTAACAATACACAAATTTAAAAATATTTTTTGTTCTACATAAAAGCTGTCAAAATTCTGACTCACATCAAAAATGCAAAATAATGGAATATACTTTTAAAAAATTAGTTGCAAGTCTAGCAGCAAAGCAATTAAGTGGGAACAAATTTACTATTAAAACAAAGGAACTGTGCATCTATAGACGAAGTCCAACTACCTTAATTCTATGGACACAAATTAAAACATTCTCCCTTGAGGAAAAAAAAGTGATTATTTAAAATAGGAGTAAAAGCCATTGCTGCCTGATGCGCTCCCCAGGCTCAGTTCCTGGAACAGAGACAGAGGGTCACTACTCTTCTTGGCCTGTTCAGGAGGGGGCCTGGGCTTGGGCGGGGCCCGCAGGGCACTGGCATAGGACATGGCGGGCTTGCCCCCGCCAGAGCTCTGGGGGCCACTGCTGTTGGCCGACTCCACGATCTGCTTGTTGGGCATGAGGGGCGGGAACTGGCCGAGATGCTGCAGCACATTGTAGTTGAAGGAGCCAGCCACCTCGAGGCTGTCCGGCTTCAGCTGGTCCTCAGGGGCTCTGACCATCTTGGGTGGAGCTACAAGCAAAGAACAGAACACTGACTTGAGTGCAAGCCCAGCAACGCACACACATCTCACTCAGTGTGACCCAGCTGGCTCTCCTCTCTGGGAACCTGGGGACAGTTGGCCACAAGGACACACTGTGTATGCCACAGAATGAAGATATCACCCTATATCTAACCGAACATCTCTATCAGTAAACGCATAAACCAACCACATCAACTGGAATAGCTGACATAAAAACTAAAGTTCAAATCTGAAGCCCTGCTGAGAAGTAAAAAACTAGTTTGTGCAACTGCATACTTCGTTATTTATTACAGTAATTGCTCATCGTTTACAATGAAAAACGAGCTGTATAGGCAGACTTCTAGTCAAAATAACTGTTATCATTAACCTAAGTAACAGTACCACTGGATTCAATGTGTTTAAAATGCTACCCTAGCTTATAGTATATATTGAGTAACTAAAGAGAGGGAAAAATGTAAACAACTTCACATTTCCTATAATCTACCTGACTTTCAAGGTCCTTTACAAGTTGAATCTGCCCTTCCTAACCAGTTTTATGGCTCACTAAACCACAGCTTGTTTTCAAATATTGCTTCTGTTTTCAATCTTTTAAAAAATTTAGACAGACACATTATTGGATTATAACACAGTACATATTCACTGAAGTTAATCTGGAAATTATAGAAGAGTTCACAGAAGAAAATAAGTCATTTATATTCCAAATACCAGAGATAAGCCTTAAACTGCTGGTGTATTTTTCTTAAGGACTTCATTTAATACAGAATATTTCATAACTTAAGTAATCTCTCACGTTTAAAAGTTTTCATCATAGTGATTTTTTTCGGTTTTATAGACTATGAAAAATGTTACAGATAAATATTTCCACATATTTATGACTGTTTCCTTAGGGTAAGTACCAAGGAGTATAATGGCTGGACCACATGGTATATACACAATTAAAGCTTTTGATAACTATAGCCAAACCACCCTGCAAGGATTTACTGCCCATTTATACTCAGTCAATTCTGTTTGCCCATTTCCCTAACCAATCACAACATGATGTTATGACTGCCCTTAAATCTTAGCCTATTTTATAGCTATCTCATTGTAGTTGTAATGTGCATTTCCTCGATTACTGATGTGTATGGACATTTCTTCCGTGTTTATTAGCCATTTCTAGACTGTCTTTGTTCACTATTCTACTGGACATTCCATTCTATTGTTTTTTTCACATAAAGAATGCTAATCTCTGTCATATGTTGCAAATATTTTCACCTACTTTGTGATTTCCCTCTTAATTTTATGATTTTTCCACTTTGCCAACAAATGTTTTAGATTTTATTTGCATAAATCCATGAAATAGTTCCTTTATAAAGTCAGATAAATATTCACAATATTCCCTCCTGGATCTATTTGGGTTTCCTGTTTTAAATTAAAATCCCTCAATCTGCTTGCAATGTGCTTTGGTATATGGCATAAAGTAAAGACAGGACTACCTATGTGTTTATTTTTCCCTTGGGTGGTTAGGCAATTGAACCAGTATCATATACTGAATGATCTATCCTTTCAATACTGATTATACTTTTATTATATACTAAATTCTTTGGTACACCTACATCTGCATCTGGGTGCTCTATTCTTTCTGTTCCACTGAACAGTGTATCTAGCACTGTCTACATCTTGTAGCTCCACTATGAATCCTATTATCTGCTATTCGAAGTGCTCCTTCATTATTTTCTCCCTCTGCCTCTTTCCAGATAAATGAACTCTGGAAAGTCTCACCAGACCCTCTACGTCATTAAACAGGCTGGTGAATCTTGCTCATTCCTACTTTCCTTTCTCAAGTTGTTTCTCTTATCTGGAATCTGCCCATTTACCTACCCAAAACCTTAAAATTGTCACGTTAATTCAGTCCAACAAGTATTTATTAAGCACCCACTATGTATTCAGTGTTGTGCTACGTGTGTGGAAAGTATGAAGTTGGTAAGAGTGGGCTGGGTGAGGTGGCTCAAGCCTGTAATCGCAACCTCCCTGTGAGAGGCCAAGGCGAAAGGATTGCCTGAGCCCACAGGTTGGAGACCAGCCTGGGCAACATGGTGAGACCTCACCTCTACAATAAATCAAAAATTAGCCAGGCATAGTGGTGCACATGTGTAGCTCCAGCTACTTGGAAGGCTGAGGCAGAAGGATCGCCTGAGCCCAGCAGTTCGACGCTGGGGTGGCCGTGAGCATGCCATACACTCCAGCCTGGGCAATGAAGTGAGACTCCAGCTCAAACGAAAAAAAGAGTGGCCCTTCATAAGCTTGTAGCTTTACAGTGGAGATAACACATAAACCGACAGCATGGCTAAGCAACAATGGAAATGGCACAGTGAATGCTGATGGCAAGTGAGGGAGAACAGAGAAAACGAAGAAAATGTGAAGAAGATGAAGCATGGGCTGAGTCTCGAAGGACAAGACTGACACAGGTGAGGACAGACTAGGAGGGCGTGGCATTCTTCACCTCCTTCCTTTTAGCAACAGAAACCCCACCCACTCATCACACTCAGTTCAAACTGGACGTGTGGCTACCCGGCTGGTGACATTTCTCAGCTTTCCTTGCAGCTGCGTATGGCCAAATGACTACATCTGACCTAATGAGACAGGAGTGAAAGTGATGCATGCAACTTCTGCATCATCGCCAGCTTGAAGACAAGCCACTCGCCCTGAAACACAGCCATAGCAGAGTCCCACCTTTGACTATGCAAATGAGGACAGTCTCTCAGAGGACAGTGAGGCACAGTAGAAGCAACATGGGTCTCTCAAAGACCCTGTGAGGCAAAGCTACTCAGCAAGGAGCAGCCAGACAATTAGGAGAGAGAAAAATATTTCTGCATTACTTAAGCCACTATATCTTGGGGTCTCTTTGTGATGATGGCTTGCCTTTACCCTAACTGACATAGGTGGGAAAACAAAGGTAAAGACACCAGGACAAGCACCAAGACTTCTGTTTCCTCGGAAGTCTACTCTGACAAGGTGGAAGGCTGGTGTTGGACATCAGAAGGAGAAGGCAAGAGAGACGCGAGACAGTCCTCCCTGTGTAAAGCTTATCCTTAAGGGTTCACTGTCTACACCACACAGCTAGCACTTGATCTTATGTCATTTAAGATGCACTGTTATTGCTTTATGTATGTTAATCTTATTTCCCAGATTAGACAGCCGTGAGGGAGAAGCCCATGCTCTCTTCTTCACTGAATCCTTGGGAGTATGGCACTCTGCTTCTTGAGGACCCTGTGATTAGTGGGCACATAGATGGTCTCTTCCTTCCTTGTGTTCATGTCCTAAAGAAAGTGTTCCGCTGGACCATACTTGATCCACACTGGATCAGGTTCCTTGCGTGTGGTGGTGGGGGTAGAGGGAGAGGGCGAGAAAGAAACTGAGATCTTTAGATAGGTTATGGGGACTCAAGGTACTGTGGCAGCCCACAGTCACTAAAAGACATGGAGGAGAAGAGCAATCAGAAGACTAATCTACAAGAAAAGCAGCAGGAGCAGGCACACAGAGGAAGCCATGGGCCATGGAGAGGGTGCAGTGGTCACCACATCTAGCAGTTGAGCACTTTGCGCCATGCACCTTACATGGATCACATGCAGCTTCCAGAAGACCTTCTAGCTCCCCTCATGAATCCAAATGGCCTTCCTGGACCTCATTTCCAGTAAAATTCTTTTTACTTGAGTTAGTTTAGGTGGGTTTCTGCTTCTTGCAACCCGACATAGCTTAGACTATCACCAAATAGAGAGAACTCAGATACAGTATTTCCCTCTTTGACTCGCAGATATTTAATGAGGCTGCTCTATCACTTAAGCTCAAAATAAGAAAAAACAGAAATCATAAGAAACATGCTAATATTTCTTTTTAAATCCACACTACAATGGTTTACTTCCTCTAAAACACACCGGTGATGCTTGATGGAAGCGACTTCATACCTGATATGATGAAATTTAAAAAGTATTTTAACACTGGCAACATGGCTGTCCAAGATAACATAAAACTAGAATTTAGAAGATGGGTGAAAATATTTCATTTTTTACTCTTAGTATTTTATTTATTCAATGTGCTAATTTTATAGTATTATTTTAAAACTTTAAAAATGCATTAAATTGTTCAATATAAAGGAGGCCTGAAACTGTCTAAAATAATACATAAAATAAAAATGGTTTTCACAGTTCAATAGCTTACTATTTTTATTTACTTTATTTTTATGTAATCATGGTCTCATTTTCTCAGCAATATAATTATAGTTTTAAATACTTTCAGTTAAGTGATAAATAATTAGAAAATATTTCAGTGGCCTGTGTTCTTATCTAACAATAAGTGCAAGATCTTTATTAATCTGATTTATCACACATATTCCCAATAAGAGAAATCAGTCCTTAAAACTATGAATTTTAACTAATCTTACAATCAATGTTATTTTTGAAAGTACAAATTTCCATCTAATCTTAAATTTTCAGCCAATGCATTAAAAGAAAGTATCTGATGACATACGTCTTGTCACTATGATAAGTGAATAGAAACCAAGCTCCCTTGTGTTGCCCCCCTCCCCCACCACCCCGCAGTGCGACTGGATCACTCCCTTGGTTACACAGAATCTAGTTTCATTATCTCCTTACTCTGCAGGCATTTACTATGAGCCTGAAATGTGTTCAGTGTCAAAATGAGAAATTAAAACGTTGAAAAGGTCAAATACATGGTCTCAGTTTTCAAGCTTGCAATTCAGTCCTAGAGAAAACATACGCATATCAAACATAATGATCTCCTAAATGTCAAACCAATACAATACAGTTTTCTACAAGCTCAAGAAATCTCAAATTTCAGCAATAAGTGTCTCATGAGGTTATTTTTTTCTGTCTGACACACCACTACTCTACATCTCCAAAGAAAACAATACTGAAAAGAAGTTGTGCTTCAGAACATTACTGATTTCTGAATTAATTTTTTGGTGCTTAACTGTTACTGTCAACAAAAACACTACAATTAGTCTCTAAGCAATGACGAAAATAATCATTTAATATTTGCAGAAAATACACCATAAATGACATGAACTTTGGGTATTTGTTCAGGAACTTTCTATCTTGTAAGTTCAGGTTAGCTTTTTATTGATTTTCACTAAAAGCTATCCTAAAACTTAGGTTTTTAAAAAAGAAATAAATAATATTGTCTTAAAAATAAATTATAATAAAACAACCACAAATAGTAAGTTATCACCACTGATTTGTAATTTAGATGTTGGTCAGGAAATTAAAATTTGGTAACATGGGTATATGTATGCTAGACCTTAAAAATGACAAAGCAGGCCCAGAAACAAAAGCAAAATTTTAAAAATGTTTTTTTGCCTTACCATGTCTACTATTCTAAAAATACACATGTATGTCACATATTCAAAATGGGTCAGTTACAGAAACAATAGGTTTGCATTCTAAAGATGAACAAACTTAATTTCCAATACAAAGGTTTATGTTACTAGACAGAAATTCACCACATAAAGATCTCTGATTTGTTCAGAAAGATCAATGTTTGTGGCTTACAAAGAGAAGGAATTAGAGAATTCAGACAATATAATTAGTTTCTTTACATTCAGTATAAAAAAGAGAACAAAAAAAAGAGAAAAGTTCATCTATGTTTAAGGCTAAAGAGGAAGACTTAGACTCTCTGACACACAGTACAAGATTAGAGCACCGTGTCCATTCTTATCCCTATCTCTTTTTGCCTTCTCTAGTCATGGAGGTCTACAGTTTAGCAGAACTGAGGAATGCACACAGGGCTTCTAAATTCTAAAATGTTAGACACTGATGGTCTCTCTTGTGGTCAAACTATTATACAGCAAACTGTCAACTCTTTATTGACTATAAATCCTTGAAAACTGATATTAGCCTAGCCAACTCCCATTACCAACCCTGAAGAAAAGAACAAACAGAAAATAAACTTTTCCCAAGCAAAGGTGATTTTGCCTACTTAGAAATATGTTTTAAGTTCCATTTCTTCTTTCTTTCAATCACAGGTCAAAATGACCAATTTCCAAATACGGATATATCTCCTAACCTCCTAGATCATAAACATGGAATCAACATAGTCCTAAATTAATATGTATGCCTGAAGCACATTTATGCGCTGTGAGCATCCAACGCTGTCCAAAGATAATAATGCAAACGGGGGATATTCCATAATATCCAGGAGCTGAGGAGTAAAAATTTAGAGTTCTGGCAACCCACCAGCCCTGTCTTACCGATCAACTCTCTGGGCTGAGCTGTCCTGCCGGATCCATTGCACGGAATGTTCTGGTAGGGAGCGGATGAGGAGGTGTTGACCCAGGACTCCGGGGACGAAAAGTCGAAAGAAGACTGGTTACTATGGTCCTGAAGCTCTTTACACCGCGCCAGACTGTCTTGGGGAGTGCCTGCTTCTTCAGAGCATGGCTGAACAGAACTAGATGAGATTCTTCTTTGGTACAGGGGCCGACCAGGTCCTCTGGGCTCATACTACACAGAAAAAGCACATTTCAGAAGTCAGGGCACCTCATTCCACAGTCTTTTCACTTTTAGCTCCATAGCCTCTCACTCTATTAAGTAGAAATTACCAGGAACATTCTTTTGTGACTGTGAATCCCTCCCTTATCTCCCCCCCACCCCCTACACACACACACACACACACACACACACACACACACACACACACACACACACACACGGCAGCCTGGGCTCTGGACTTGGTGTCGGAAGACCTGGGGTCAAATCACTCATCATGAAATGGGCAAACGCATTGAAAGAATCTTAAAAAAAAATTCACGAAAGATGAATGCAGCCTCTCACGACCATGCTAGCTGGCACACTGACAGCAACGGATTCCTAGAACACTTACCTAGTGAGGGAAGCCTGTACTACAAGAGGCCCACCCTCCAAAAAGTAATCCGGGTTTTGGGGTCCCCCCTTCTATACTGCCTAGAAATTTCTTATTAAAGTATTATGGATATCAAGAAGAAAACTTAGGGAACACCCTCCTGGATATTGGAATAGGCAATGAATTCATGGTCAAGTCTTCAAAATCAAATGCAGCAAAAGCTAAAACTGACATGTGGGACTTTATCAAATAAAAAGTTCTTGTGCAGCAAAAGAAACCACCAAGAAACTAAAGACACAATCCACCAAATGGGAAAAAAATATTTGCAAGCTATGCATTTGACAAAGTCCCAACATCCAGGATCTAAAAGGAAATCAAATGAATAGACAGGAAAAAAGCAAACAACCCCATTAAAAAGTGGGCAAAGGTTATGAAGAGACACTTCTCAAAGGAAGAAATTCAAGCTTTTTCATATGAACATATGACAAAATGCTCAGCCTTACAAATCATCAGATAAACGCAAATCAAATTACAATGAGATACTACCTCTAACACCAGTCAGGATGGCTATCATTAAACAGTCAAAAAACAACAAGTGTTGGTGAGGCTTCTGTGAAAAGGGAATACTTCTCCACTGCTGGTGGTAATGTAAGCTAGTTCCACCTTTGTGGAAGGCAGTGAGGTGTTTCCTCAAAGAACTAAAAATAAAGTGACCATACAGTCCAGCAATCCCATTTCTGGGAATATACTCAGAGGAACGTAAATCGCTCTACCAAAAAGATACCAGCACATGCATGCTTACTGTGGCACTATTCACAATAGCAAAAACAACCCAGATGTCTGTCAAAAATGGACTGGATTGAAAAAAAAAACATGGTACATATGCATGACGGAATACTACACACAAAGAAAAACAAAATCGTGTCCTTTGCAGCGACATGAATGCAGCGGGAGGACCCTCATTCTAAGTGAACTATCACGGAAACAAAAAGCTGAAAGCTTGCTCTGGCCTTGATCACTAGTAACAAGAGCACAAAGTCAGGAAGAAAAGATGCTGGACACCGCTAAAGGAGGGAGGAAGAGAGGAGGGATAAGGAGCATACCACCACATACCAGGTACCAACCAGCTCCACGGCCAGGGGGAGAGAGGGCCCGCTAGAAGCCCAAACCCACCTGCACGAAATTTCCTTACCCAGTAAACCCTCACATATATCCCACAACTAAAATAAAATAATATTACAGGTATCTTCTATGTCATGAATTTTTATAACAGCATATTTAATAGTCATATTTTTCTTCACTGACTAATCCTTTTAATTTTCCCAGATTTGAAAAAGAAATCCTTGATTATAGGGGTCTACTAATTTATTTCAACTTAGTTCCCCAGAGAGTTATCTACCATCTTATGTTCAAAGCATACAGAGTTCTAAAGAGAGGGGAGGGGAGGGGTGGGAAGAGAGAAACTAGGATGGAGGAAGGAGAGGAATCTCACCATAAGACTAAAAACAATGTTAACAAGCCTAGATGTGTGATGAATAAGCTTCAGTTTGTAGCAGTAATATCTGTGGGTTCATAATGATGTAATCTACTGAAAAGCCCTTGATAAATCATATAGCGATCTTTTTTAAAAAGCATGATCCCCAGTTAATAATGGCAACTGGCTCAAGATGCCACTAAGATGACAATAAATTAATATAAAAGATATACAATAAGGACCACGAGACTGGCCATCAATAGAGGACACATTTCCAGAACAAATGGAGACTTGGTGGAGGAATGGTGTCTGAGGAAGAAGAATATCACCCAAGAAAGGAAACAATTCCCAGAGCAGAATTCCACAGAGGCTTGGGCCTCGGAAGCACCAGCACAATGGAAGGTGAAAGGAGGCTAAAGGAATAAGATTAGAGGGATTAACTGAAAGTCTTACACAGGAAACAGCTGGTCCTGATTATTGAATATCTTTTATATTAATTTATTCTTTTCTTATCAGAGTCTTGAGCCAGTTGCCATCATTAACTGGGAATCGTGCTGTTTAAAAAAGATCATTACATAATTTTTCAAGGGGTTTTCAACAGATTACTTCATATGAATCCACAGATATTACTGCCACAAACTAAACAGCATTATACTCCTCCCCACAATGACAATGGGATACAGTCAAGTACCTACAATACAGACACAAACTAAGGAGGTGGACAAACAAAAATCTGAAAAGAGTGAAAAGCTCCAGATGGATTCAAGCATGGAGAAGTCCCCAGGGAAAGGCCTGGCAGGCGCTGCATCCTGCAACATAAACAAAACTCCCAAGCTGTTTTTTAGTGAGATTTTTCAGTGACACTCATAATCAAGGATTACCCGACATTTAAGATAGGACTGCAGCATAAATCACAGATAAACAAACTGGAAAAAAGGGAGGCTCAGAAAAGAAATAATGTTGAGACGTTTTAAAATACTGCTTTAGTTCTTACTAAAAATCTAAAACAAAACAACAAACATTCTAACTGGTATTCTCAGATAAGACATTGCATTCGTAAAACAAGATGTTATGTAAATGAAGAATTTGCAAATAAAGACCTCTTGAAAATGTAAAACTTGAAGGCTCAAATATTAAATGCAATAGAAGAACATGTAGATAAACATCGAGGAAATCTTTCTGAAAGCAGAAAAAAGGACAAGGATATCATCAAGCATGATAAGAAGAAAAAAGATCTGGAGACTCTAGGGGTCCAGCATCTATCTTATCAACAGAAGTTTCAGAAAGTGAGACACAGAGAAAAGAGGCAGTATGAAATTAGCAGAGAAATACTGTAAAACAGTTTCATATAGCCGAAGGATATGAGTCTTTCCCTAAAGTCATGTTGTCCAAAGACCTTTCTGTGATGATGATGTTCTGTCTGCATTGACTGATAAAGCCACAAGGAATTAATGAATGGGCAACTGAAACAAGCTGAGTGGGACCCAGGAACGCCATTTTAAATCTGACTTCATTTCAAATTCTGCCTAGTCCATCAGGAATTCCTCTACTTCCTTGCTCCTCCAGGAGAAACTCCTCATCTGTTTATGTTCGATCATAAGTTTGCAAGTCAGTCATATCTTCAGGTTCCACTTCTAATTCTAGTTTTCTCGCCATTTCCATCACATCTGCAGTCACTTCCTCCACTGAAGTCTTGAGTCCCTCAAAGACACCCATGACATTTGGAATCAACTTGTTCACATTTTGACCTCTTCCCATGAATGTTTGTTTGGTTTGGATTTTTTTTTTTTTTGAGTTGGAGTCTCACTCTGCTGCCCAGGCTGGAATGCAGTGGCACACTCATGGCCACTGCAGCCTCGACCTGCTGGGCTCCGGCGATCCTTCCGCCTCAGCCTTCCAAGTAGCCGGAACTACGGGCATGCACTACCACGCCCAGCTTATTTTTTGATTTATTGTAGAGACAAGGTCTCACCAAGTTGCCCAGGCTGGTCTTGAATCCCCGGGCTCAGGCAATCCTCTCACCTTGGCCTCCCAAAGTGTTGAGATTACAGGCTGAGCCACCATGCCTGGCCACAAATGTTCTTAATGGCATCTAGAATGGTGAATGCTTTCCAGAAAGTTTGCAATTTACTTTAATCTCTTCCATCAGAGGAGTCACTGCCTTATGAAATGTATTTCTTAAATAAGACTTGAATATTGAAATGATTCCTTGATCCACAGGCTATAGAATGGAGGTTGTGCTAGCAGGTGTGAAAACAACATTCATCTCTTTGTGGGTGACTAGGTGCATTGTCAGTGAGTAGTAATATTTTGAAAGGGATCTTTTTTCTGAACAGTAGGTCTCAACAGTGGGCTTATTTAACATATTCTGTCAACCATGCCGTAACAGATGTATTGACATCTAGGCTTTGTCATTCCATCTATAGAGTCCAGGCAAAGGTGATTTAGCATAATTCTTCAGGGTCCTTGGGTTTTCAGAATGGTAAATAAATATTGGCTTCAACTGAAGGTCACCAGCTGCATTAGCCCCTAACAAGAGTCAGCAAGTCCTTGGAAGCGAGGCATTGACTTCTCTCAAGCTGTAGAAGTCCTAGCTGGCTACTTTGTTTACCTTGAAATGTGTTACTTAGTGTAACCTCCTTCATCGATTATCCTAGCCAGATCTTCTGCATAACTTGATTGCAGCTTTTCCATCAGCACCTGCCACTTCACCTTGCACTTCTGTGCTACGGAGACGGCTTCTTTCCTGAAACCTCATAAACCAAGCTCTGCGAGCTTCCTCACCCCTCTCAGCACTTACAGAACTGAAGAGAGTTAGGACCTTGCTCATATTAGGCGCTGGCTCACGTGGTGGCTGGTTTAATCTTCTATCCAGACCACTCAAGCTTTCGCCATATCCACAATGAGGCTGTTCCCTCTTTCCTTCTTTCTTTTTATTTTTTGGAAAGTGAGGAAGCAGGATTTATTGAGAGGACAGAAAAGCTCCCACAGTGGAAGGGGACCCGAGGGGGTTGCCCTGTTCCTTTTTCTTATCATTCGTGTATTCACTAGAGTGGTGCTATTCATTTTCTCTAAGAACTTTTCCTTTGCATTCACAACTTGGCTAACTGGTACAAGAGGCCTAACTTCCAGCCTGTCATGGCTTTTGACATGTCTTCTCACTAAGCTTAATCATTTCTAGCTTTTGATATAAAGTGAGAGACATGCAACTCTTTCTTTCTCTGGAACATTTAGAGGCTGTTGTAGGGCCTAATTTCAGTACTGTCTAATTGGCCTAATTTCAGTCCTGTCGTGTCTCAGGGAATAGGAGGACTCAAGAAGAGAGAGAGACAGGGGAACTGCTTGACCAGTCAGATCACACACAACGTTAATCGATTAAGTTCACTATCTTATATGAGTACAGTTCATGGCACTCAAAAACAACTACAATAGTAACATCAAAAATCACGGATGACAGATCATCATAACAGATATAATCGTAACGAAAAGGTTAAAAATATTGTGAGAATTACCAAAACATGACAGAGGCATGAAATGTGCCCTATGTTATCAGAAAAATGCCACCAATAGATTTGCTCGATGCAGGGTTGCCACAAACCTTAAATTAGTAAGCAAACAGAAAAACGCAGTATCTGCAAAGGGCAATAAAATGAGGTGTGCCTGTACACTGCAATACAGGTGGCTCTGCAGCAAAGAGCATTAAAATAGATTTAGGTCTATATAAAGAAAAATATTATTTGAAGTATCGACAGGCAAGGGCACTTCTAATTTACAAATAGCATTTTCCCACCAAGCAATATTTTCCTATACAAGGTAACAGAGGAGATACCACAAATTGTAATAAATAATTATAATAAACTGCAATGAATGTAATGTTACATCTAGGAGAAAAATGTCAGGTGCACTGTTGTGATGTTTTGAGCTGCCTCAACTCTACCAGGCTCTTGTTTACTCTTCTTGAATGTGAAACAGTCAAGTTATCAATTATAGAATGTGACACCTCTTACAACGAGAAAATGTCAGTTTGGATAGGAAATAAAATAGTTTACAATAAAAGTCTACTCTTCAACTCAAAACTATTTGCACTTTGTCTGAAGAATTATCATTATTAAAACTAAATAAGGCCGGGCACGATGGCTCAAGCCTGTAATCCCAGCACTCTGGGAGGCCGAGGTGAGAGGATTGCCTGGGCCCACAGGTTCAAGACCAGCCTGGGCAACTTGGTGAGACCTCATCTCTACAAAACATCAAGGAATTAGCCAGGCATGGTAGTGCATGCCTGTAGTTTCAGCTACTTGGAAGGCTGAGGCGGAAGGATCGCCGGAACCCAGCAGGTTTGACGCTGGGGGTGGTCGTGAGCATGCCACTGCATTCCAGTCTGGGCAATGAACTGAGACTCCAACTCAAAAAAGAAAAAAATTAATCAATCAATCAATTTTACAGCTTTTGGGAAAATGTAGTGCTGGAGAATTTTTGTCTTATTCTTGAGGAATACTGAGAAATTAAGTACATTGCAGAGTTAGTTTTCTGATATTTGAGATATCTAAATTAAGCACTTGGGCAAATATTTAGCAGCTAGAACTGGATAGATTTCAAGAAATCAAGAATTCAAAAATGAGCCCATCATCTTCCCTTCTCCCCACCACCCAGAAAGGAAAAAGGAAACCTTGATACAGCTGGAGACTTAATTCTTTATTTCCAAGGATATAACCTTGCTTTCCCCTCACACCTAGTTTTGTATCATTGCAATTATGTTTTATGTTCCCAGAATAAACCCTACTCCGGGCACAAAGGCCTGGAAAGCAGGGTGCTCTCTGACAGCACAGGATGGCCAGGAGTCTCAGCTCCTCTTTACCTAATAACGGCTTAAGTTGCAAGTTCTTTAATATCTTTGTGCCTCAGTTTCCTTTTAAAAAGGGGGAGTTAAAGTAAATGACCTTTAAACCCTGACTAGTTCTAATGTTTTCAATAAATCAAAGTCTTTGTCAACGAGAATATATTTTAGCTCTTTAGTATTAAAATGTTGAAACAATCTAGTATCAGTTTCAACAACCACCAACAATTGTATATACCTGCTAAAATATTCCAAGTGTGATGACAAATCCAAGCCTATTTATGGGATTTAAATGAGGAAAACTATAGAACATGCTGCCTGCAAATAAATGCATTATGGGCAACAAGTTTAACATTTCTGATGTTTCCCCTCCAGAGGAAACTTCCGATGCAAAAACAAACACAAATTTTAGAAGAAGGTCTGGCCCGGCATGGTGGCTCACGCCTGTAATCCTAGCACTTTAGGAGGCGGAGGCGAGAGGATTGCCAGAGCCCAGGGGTTCAAGACCAGCCAGGGCACCTTCTTGATGAGACCTTGTCTCTACAATAAATCAAAAAATTGGCCAGGTGTGGTGGTGCGTGCCTGTGGTTCCAGCTACCTGGAAGGCTGAGGCGGAAGGATTACCTGAGCCCACCAGGTCGAGCCTGTAGTGGCTGTAAGCGCCACTGTACTCCATCCTGGGTGACCGAGTGAGACTCCAACTCAAAAAAAAAGAAAGAAAGAAAGAAAGAAAAAGATCTGCAAAAGAAGAATATTTCTGACAGAGAAAGCCCTTTATATCTCTATCAGCACTTCAGTCCTGTGGGTCCCTAGGCAGTTTAGACACATAAACTAAACTTTCTTTCCTTTTCTTATTTCTTGACATTTTTTGTTTGTTTCCTATTGTTTTTGCCCAGTTCCTTTTTTTTTCATCACGAGACTATTCCTTCTCAACACATCTCCAGCCAAGTGGATTGTTCCTTTACCTTTAGATAACAACTCTATCAATGACTAACATTCAGGCTTAATTTTACAATCTTTCCATCTCAAATAGTTTCATTATTATTGCTTAAAGGCTTATTCTTTAAGCAATTCACAAAGATTCTGGGTTCAGTATCAACTCCATATGTGTTTGCATTTTTATAAATATTCTTGACATTGAACTGTGAAATCGTTATGGTACTAAAAATACAGTCATTATTTTTTAATTCTATTGCTAATATTTCTTTCCAAATACCAAAATATAATGCTAAAGCTTCAAAAGCCATTCAATACATTAAATTATTTATTTATTTATTTATTTATTTATTGAATTGGAGTCTCACTCTGTTGCCCAGGCTGGACTGCAGTGGCAAGATCATGGCTCACTGCAGCCTTGACCTCCTGGGTTCAGGCGATCCTTCCGTCTCAGCCTTCCAAGTAGCTGGAACTACAAGTGTGTACCACTATGCTTAGTTAATTTTTTAATTTATGGTAGAGACAAAGTCTTGCCAAGTTACCCAGGTTGGTCTCAAACTCCTGGGCTCAGGCTGTCGCCTCTGCCTCCCAAAGTGCCAGGATTACAGGCATGAGTAACTGTGCAGGCTCCATACATGAAATTTAAATAAGAAGGAAAAAAAACTAAATTGTGAAATTGTATAAATTTCCACTGTAAAAGATAGTTGTCAGTTTTAAGTAAAAATTTCTAATTTGTTTACTACTGTTTTATAAGATATATGTCTAAAGTATGAGGTTAGCAAGCCATTTCACAAGTACATGTATAAATAAGTAACTGGGGAAAAGACCAGCAATTTAATTAAATGGGGTTCTATTTATAATTATGCTATCAAAACTAATAACTAAGGAAGAGTTAAATACTCCAGTGGAAATTCCAAGTCTCATCATCTATGGCACTAGAAACTTTAATTAAAATAGAACATTTCATTTAAATAATTAGCTTTGAAAATTTAAGCACAGAGGTCTAATTTATTAATTTGTTCATCACTGTATGTTAGGTACCATACAATAACAATCTCTCTGAGAAGATATATCAGAGAAGACAGCAATGTTTCTACCTGCTTATACAACACAAGCCATAAGCTATTATCATCCACCTCTAAAGTGAGAATAGGCAGAGTACATCAATAATCAACCAAGATTATAAGCAAGTTACATTTGTGCAATACTTTGTTCCATGAAAGAAAACTCTGGGTGGAGGGATGATTGAAATCAAAACTATCAACTAACTTCAAAACTAGAGTTTTCTGAAGGAGAAAGTGAGCAAACACATCAAACAAAAAATATTTCAAAGCAGAAACATCTCAGAACATGTATATCATCTCTAAGATGTTGTAAGTAAATGCTGATTTACTAAAAGCTGATCAAAATGAGTGACTTATAAGCATCCAATTTTCATTAAAAAGCCGTTACAGTAATGTCACCATTGCAACACAAAAATGTGCAGCTTCATAAACCAATGCTGAGACATGCTCAGAAAGAATTTCCCATTTATGCCTTATGAGGACTTTTTTTTTTTGAGTCGGAATCTCACTGTCACCCAGGTTGGAGTACAGGGGCACACTCATAGCCACCGCAGCCTCGACCTGCTGGGTTCAGGTGATCCTTCTACCTCAGCTTACCAAGTAGCTGGAACTACAGGTGCGCATCAGCACACCAGGCTAATTTTTTTGATTTTTTTGTAGAAACAAGATCTTGTCAAGTTGCCCAGGCTGGTCTCGAACCCTGGGGCTCAAGCAATCCTCTCACCTCCACCTCCCAAAGTGCTGGGATTACAGGCTTAAGCCACCATACCCGGTTCCTTATGTGTACTTTTAAACAAACTGTTCCACAGTATAATCAGTATTACTGATTCTGTGCTAAATAAAGTTTCTTAACTTGGCAAAACTATGCCCACTTAAGAAGAATAAGTATTTGTCTCTCAAGATAAAATAACGGAAAAGTATAATGGAAAAAAAGTTACACTCATAACCAAAAAAACAAAACAAAACAAAAAAACAAGAACAAATTATCCTAAGAGTATTAGAAATGCTCAGGATTTGAATTAACATGCTACAGAATTTTGAAAAGGAACATTCCAAAGAAAGAGAGAAAAAAGAAAAGAAAAATAAATGAACGGGGGCTAGGGAGGGAGAAAGGAAGGAAATAAATTAAAACTTTAAAGATCATGCCATTTCCTAAATGAAACGTTTAACATATTTGCAAAAACAAACTTTCCCTCCAGCTAAGCTACAGAGGTAATGTAATTCAAGTAAAACTGTAAAAAGAGTTTATAGAGGCAGAAGGAAAGAGTTCTTAAAGGTATTCTCAACTTCTTTTAGTAGAAAAACCATACAATGGCCCACTCTCAACAAACAGAAATGGGAAGGTAAAAAAAAGTAATACGGGAGACTTTACACTACTGGGTTAGAACCTACAAAAGCTCAAAAATTAAAAGAGTGTAATTCTGGTACAGAAACATACAGGTGGATGAAGAGAAGCAAGCACGAAGTCTAGAAACAGATCTCAGTATATACTGAAGAATTGCATCTTACTTGGATGTTCGATTATAAAGTTAACATGCAAAGTGAAAAATCTCATGCAGATAAAAACCATCTTTGAAAATCCTTAACCACGCCAAAATTACAAGAAACGAAACCCCTGGAAGCTCAGAGGCCAAGAATTAACGTCTATTGTTTCTTTCTGTGTTTCATTTTTTACATCCGCTACCTCCAACAGCACTGGCTGCCCAGCAAGTATGATGTAGTGCTACTGTATGGAATCAAGCATTTGATAAGACACTACTTCTATTTAGTGAGAATGCAATAATTTAATAAAGACAGGAAGACAACTGGCTAAATATCTGGAGAAAAATTAAACCCTAATCCCAAGATTCCACTGGCATTTAAAATCAAATTGGAGCAATGTACCGATCCATTGCCAGTGAGTACTGGTCTGCAGCCCAGCCCAGGGCCATGGCTTTCGCTGCTTTCGAAGTAGGGAAGGAACACTCATGAAGTCAAGTCTGAATGATCCACATGAGAATATTCTAAAAATTGAAAGCAGCAAAGAGGCTACAGAATAGGGTCCAATCTCATTCAGGAGTGATACAGGTGTGCACAGCAACTGGGGGGAAAACTGCTTCAATTTTCCCCAATAAGTCATCCCGCTCCATTAATCAATCACACATTCACATCTCTAAATGCTAAGAAAGGCTAAATATTAGCTATTTTAGTATAGTGAAATTGTAAGTAATTTGTCTAATTTCTATATATGCCATGCTGATCATGTATTTCATTTGTGAAAAGAAAATCAAAATTACGGCAAAAAGAAAAAACTACTGAAACATAATATGAAAAACTATCTCTATACAAGTTATCTGTTGAACTAATACCCAGCTATGATCCCACAAGATTAATCTACCAAGGTTTCTGGCAACCAAAGAATATATAGTATGGAGCGAAATAAGACATTTTTCTGTGTTGCTAATGCTAAAAAAATTATTTTATTATTATTTTTTGAGTCTGAGTCTCATTCTGTCACCCAGGCTGGAGTGCAGTGGCACACTCACAGCCACCGCAGCCTTGACCTGCTCAGGTGGATCCTTCCACGTCAGTCTTCCAAGTAGCTGGAACTACAGGCATGCGCCACCATGCCTGGCTAATTTTTTTATTTATTGTAGAGAAGAGGTCTCACCAAGTTGCCCAGGCTGGTCTCAAATCTGTGGGCTCAGGCAACCCTCTCACCTCAGCCTTCCAAAGTGCTGGAATTATAGGCATGAGCCACCGCACCCAGTCAAAAAAATTATTTTAAAAGACTGAAAATAAACAGCAAGCACATAAACCATTCGTCCTTTAAGATGATTAATGCAAAATCACTTTGAACACACAAAACTATTCCTTGCAGCAACTAGGAGAACACTTAATTAAGAATTAAATAATACAAGGAAATAAAAGGCATCCAGATTGGAAAGGAAGAATAATACATTGAAAATGTGAAAGTGTGAAAATCTGCAATGTGGTAAAAATAATTTTCTCCTCGTAAAAGAATGTTTTCCAGTGTTGCAAGTTAGTCATCATCTGTGAATCTCATGCTTCTAAATTAAATTGACCAAATGTTTTTACAAAAGTAATTTCATGCTAGGAACCCACTGACAATTGAAGGTACGTATTCACATACTCGCAAACAGAAATATCAAATATTAAGAGCACCGTGATGCAAGGATCTTAAATTCTAAAATTAAGGACCATTCAAAAAGATCAATGATTAAAGTAGATTAATTCAGGAGGAAGTATTATAAAACTTTATAAGCTTTATAAAACCTTTGGCACACAGTCTCCTCAGGGACTCATTTTGCAGGTTAAATCAAAACATCATGATATCAGCAAAATGGTAGAGTAAAAAATTCCAAAGTTCATCACTCCACAAAAGCAAAGACAAAACTGGCAAAAGCTGTCATTATCAACTTTTTGGGAACCTAGGGAACAAAAAGCTTGCAGCACCCAGGAAAACACTTCATCAAGAGTTTGGCAATGCAAAGAAATAAAAGGCATTCAAATCGGAAGGAAGCCTAAGACTATCATTCTTCATTGATATTATCTTCTGTTTAAAAATTCTAAAGTGTCCACAATAAACCTACTAGAGCTAATAAAGAGCTCAATATATAATCAGTTATAATTCTAAACACTAGCAATGAACAATCCCAAAATGAAATTAAGAAAACAATTCCATTTATGATTACATGAAAAAACATACTTGGAAAATTACAGAATACTGTGGAAAGAAATTTTAAAAGATCTAAGTAAATAGGAATAAGTAGATATTCCATGTTCAAGCACTAAAAGACTTAATATTGTTAAAATGGCAAAATTCCCAAAATTGATCTACAGATTTAAAGCAACTCTTAAAAAAAAAAAACCCAGTGGTTTTTAATGCAGAAATTGGCAAACTGATCCTAAAACTCCTATAGAAAAATTCACGAGGCCAAAAATAGCCAAAACAATCTTGAAAAAGAAGAACACAGTAGAAGGACTCGCACATCCTATTCTAAAACTTACCACAATGCTACAACGTACAAGACAGTGCGGGGCTGGCATAGACAGCTGTGCAGGTCAGCGGAACGGAACGCAGAATCCAGAAACAAACCCAGCTCTACAATCAACTGATTTTTGACAATGTTACCGAGACCACTCAGTGAGCAAAGAAGAGTCTTCTCAACAAATGAAGCTAAGAAAACTGGATAGCCACACACAAAAGAACGAATTTGACACCCACCTTACACAATGGACAAAAATTAACTCAAAACAGATCTAAGAACAAAGTGGAAAAGATAAAACTATAAAACTCTTAGAAGGAAATTTAGAAGAAATCCAGCAACAATTTCTTAGGCCATAACAAAAGCACAAATAACCAAAGAAAAAGTAGATATATTTTACTTTATCCAAATCTAAGACTTGTGTATCAAAGGACACTATCAAGAAGGTGAAAAGACAATCCACAGAGTGAAATATCTGCAAATCATATAGGAAATTAAGCACCTAGCATCCAGAACAAACAAAAAGCTCTCATAACTCAGTAACAAAAAGACAACCATTTTTAAAAACAGCATGTATATAGACATTTCTCCCAAAAAGATATACAAATGGCCAATAAGTAGATGAAAATATGCTCAACACCATTAGGAATTAGGGAAGTGCAAGTAAAAACCACAATGAGATACCACTTCATACCTACCCACTAAGATGGCTATAATTAAAGAAAAGCAGAGAAATTGAATGTGGAGAAATTGAATCTCCATGCAGTGCTAGTGGGAATAATAAAATGGTGCAGGGAACTGGGGAAAAGTTTGGCATTTCATCAAAAAGTTAAACATAGTAACATAGAGTTACTGTAAGACCTAGGAATTCCACTTCTATCCAAGAGAACTAAAAATATACTTTCACACAAAAATGTGTTCAAGAATGGTCATGGCAACATTATTTATAATAGGCAAAAGATGAAAGCAACCCAAACGTCCACCAATTAATGAATAAACAAACTGGTATATCTATACAATGGAGTATTATTTAGCCATAAAAAGGGAAGAACTGTTGATACGTGCTACAGTGTGGATGGATTTCAAAGCCCAGGTACAAAAGGTCACATAATGTAGATTCTACTTTTATGAAGTATCTCCATAGAGACAGAAAGTAGATTAGTGGTCCTAGGGGCTGGGAGTTGGAGGATTGGGGAATAAATGCAAATGGTTATGGGGTTTCTTTGAAGGTTGATGAAATGCCCTGAAGTTACATAGTAGCTGACACCTGTATAACGGGCAGAATGGCTCTTGAACGACAGCATGTTAATGGTTCTGAACTTGTACTAAAGGGTTCTGCGGTGCCCTGTGAGGCAATGGAGGAAGGCGATAGGGAAAATCTGGCCCAATCAGGTGATTCTGTGACAACTTGGCAAAAGTCCATGCGCTGTTGTTCATAGACTAAAATTCACTAAGCTGTACACTTTGAAGTGGAGAATTTTATATTACGTGAATTTTATCATAAATAGACAAAACATTACTTAACTACTAATTACATGACCACTTAGTTACAAAGCTATTACTCATGATAATTTGAAATAATGTCAGAAGTGTATCAAATCTCTGTAAAGTACGGTTCCAAAATCCTAGATCTTCACATACATATATACAGATATCAATTCATCTTTATTATGCTTATAACTTACTTTAGGAGTCTAAAATAGCAGTAAGTTGTTTTCATGGCAACTATTTTGCAGAATGAGTCGATCAATTAATATTGGAACAATTTTAACAAATTACCTCTAAAACTCTACACTTAGAATAACTTTCCCTATGAAACAACTTTTAATCAGCATCTTTGGCAGAGAACTTGTAAAGCCTGCAAATCAAGTATTTCTCATGGCCTTTAGAAATCATTTTGGAACAGCCAAAATTATGCTACCATCAAAAAATTTTTTTCATCTACCAAAATTGGAGATGTTTACCCTGTTTTAAGAAGATATCTGTGACTGATAATGATTACAACTAGCGTTGCACATTCTTATCTTTGATCACTGCAGACTTAATGGGATCTGCTAGACATCTGTAACGTCTGCACCAAACGGTCCTATTTGGGAAGTTTCACAACCTAGAGACTACTAGGTTTTTCAGATCAACACAGGTCCACAAAGATGCTCTTTGGAAATACATAAGTCTTTTAGGATAAAAACTCAGTTTACCTTGAAGTGCTTAGTTTAGGTTCAATTTTATGTTGAACAGCTGAAGATTCTGACAGGCGGGAATCAGCATCTCAGTGTACACGGACTACGCTAACAAGACACTGAGATGAGTGACAGGAGGAGCAGCAGCATGGCACTTGGACCTGGCACTGGCTGAAAATGTGTAACTAACACATGTAAAGTGGAGAATGAATCACTAAGAACCATTTCCTTAGCTTAGGAAAGACAAAGCTGCTTGAATAGAGTCCTCAGACGTTCAAAGTTCCAAACAGCAATAAAAGACTCTTAATTAAGAGGCTTCACGTTTCAATGACAGTGACCATTTTGCAAAATCAGAAGTACCACAATAAGAGGTGGCAATTAAAATAACTTCCAAGAAAGGATGATCTTTAAAAGGTTACTAAATTCAATAAAATCTGTCCACTATTACCAAATTAATAAATATCGTTATTTTCCACAGTCAACTAATCCCAAATTTAAAAAAAGGCAAACAAGAAGAAAGACATTTACCTCTTCTAAGCTAGGGAGCGAAGAAGAAGATACTGTTCGAGATGACAATGGGTGAAATGGCTCTTGACCGATAGCATGTTGATGGTTCTGTATTTGTACAAAAGGGTTCTGCGGTGGCCTGTGAGGCAATGGAGGTAGGCCATAGGGAAAACCTGGCCCCATCAGGTGATTCTGTGGCAAGTTGGCAAAAGTCCAAGCTCCATCGGGTGCCAGGTATTTCAAGGGAGGAGGGGCAAGGTGTTCAGACGGCAATGAGAACGGAGAGTTGAATATCTGGGGCGGGAGGCGCTGCGGAAATGCTGGGTTGTTGGCTACTTCAATGTCTCTGCTGCTGTCGTTAAAGTTAGAAAAGTGGCTACTGTAGTCTGTACTGGAAGGGGGAGAAGGGACTGCTGGTGGGCTCCTTGTCTGCACTTGTCGATACTGCAAAAGTCTCGATTGAGGTGGCGGCATTTCAGCTAGTTCCCGGGTTTCACTTTGATCACGATGAGACAGTTCTCTGATTAAGTCTTGAAACCTACATAAAAATGGTGAAATGCGAGGAGAAAACACAAGAAAGGCTCCACTATACGAAGGAGAACTTAGTCAACTACATGTGTAACTTCTACAAACAAAATCATAATATTAACAATTAGGAAAATGCCAGGGAAGGGGAGGTAGGATTGGCAGTTAAGGGAAACTGCCAGGGGAGGGAGGGGCACACCTCATCAACAAGGGTATCTGCATAATGAACATTTGTATACCTAACCCTGAATTGTACCCCACATCTTTAAAATAAAGGGAAAAATAATAATAATAATTAGAACTAGCATCAATTAATCTCAAATGTAAGCATACTCAATAGACTCTGAATTGAATACATTAAACAAACTCAATTATCTGATTTCTTGCTTTTCTCTTTGTATTAAAAACACCTGTTCTTGTCTCTATATGCCTTTAATAACTAGAAGTCATAAAAGGTCACCATGACAGTGGACATTATTCAGAAGGGATTCAGAAACGCTTCACAGGTAACATGTGACACTGGCCATAAAAATAAGCTTAGAGTTAGGACCAAACACTCACAAGTAGCTATAATTATAGAAAGGTAGAATTCGGTGCCACTAGACAAGAATTAAATTTGTAAAATCTAACTTTTAAACACTAATTTGTTTCTGTCTTTATTCATTCTTTAAGTGGCGAATATGAAAAAAATGCTCAAGTGATGGCATGTTTTCCTTGCAGGAGACACCACAAAGCAAGAGGCCAAGTGAATTTACAAGCCACAGTAGAGCCTGCATACTTAGATTTGTGCGAGAGTTATTTCTCAACAAATTATCAGCATTTCAGAGTCAATCAAGGAAACTCTGTAGCATGTGCCTGGAAGGCCAGAATCCAATTTCTCGGAGGTAGCATTCCAACCTGAAGCTACAAGGACTACATCCAAAAAGAACACAGTGGGGGGGGGGGGGGTGTCATACTCCAGAAGCTATTCTGAGTCTGCCTGGATACCTGGAGTAGGTGGTTTCCGCTTCATCTTCACCACTGCTGGTGAGCTTCCAGTCTGCCCTCACTGGCGGTTGATGTACCCCAAGGGGCGGCTGAGGAAGGTGCTGGAGCTGGGGGTGATGATGGTGTGGATATGGAATACTGCCCTGACTGAGACAGGCGTGATGCTCATTCCACTGCTGCAGCCGTGCTTGCTGCTGCCTTAGTGTTTCCAGAGCTACACTCCCATGTACACGATCTGCAAACACATTTGTGCACAGTTCAGCTTTTATGCATTTGGGGTTTCAAGTTAATCTTTTCAAGAGTTTTTCAAATGGATTTCTTTCCACAGGGGCAAAGAAACAGTTACAATTTGGTTCTGATAGAAAGTAACTGTTCCTGAATTTCTGAGAAACCAGGCATGATGATGGTCCTTCCTTACCCACATCTGTGATGAACCTAACATCAACTGGATACTTAACTGCAAAAGAGCATTTGGACCAGCTTCTGATAATTACACTAAGTGACTGGTTTTTGCTGGCATTACATGAAGAAAAGGATCGGCCCTGACCCAGGTTAATGCGATCTAGTGCATGTGATTTTAAGTGTATTCTCTGAAGCTTTCACATCACTTACCTAAGGCCTCCCCCATCGGCACTCCTGGGGGGTTCTCATCAACGAAGCTATTCAGGTGTGAAGGAAGAATGGGGCCAGGCTGGGCAATGGCTCTCAGAGGGCTGGGGCCTTCTTGCAGCATGGGAGGGGGCGGCTGCTCAGGAATCACAGCCTCTGCAGGAGGAGACTGTGCTCGGTGGGAAACCGCGTTAGGAAAAAAGGCATGGCTGGGTCCTGCGTGGTAGGCAGGAGAAAGCGGAGGCGGCGGCTGCTGAGGCTGCTGAGCCACCTGACTCTGCTGCTGGACCGCCAGGTTTGGTTGTTCAGGCAAATTACTCTGCTGCTGATTTAGTAAGGTGTGCTGCTGTGGAATTGGAAATGGGGGTCTTGGCAGCTGGGGAAGGGGATGAAAATGGCGATTAGGGATTGCATATTGCGCATGGGGAGCAGGAAGAGGAAGATTTATGTGTCTTGGGTTGAGATGATCTTTGCGAGGAAATTTGGTATTAGGATAAACAGCACCAGGACGTGTTTCAGGACTTCTGTTCTGTGGATTTGATTCCAAATCAACCTAGAAAAAAAATAAGTCTTTTTAACTGCAGAAGATCAGAGTTCAGTGGCTCTCTACCTTCTCCCAACCCGAACACATCTAGAGGCAATGATTCTTACATCTTATTCATAATAGCAGGCGTGCGGGGTGCTCAGTCATTCACTTTCTCACAATCACATAAGGGGATATCTTTTGTAATTTAAAAAGATGACTCAGCAAAAAAACAACATATTGAATTTGAGTCATAAGAAAAGACACTGTCATTTTATTAGCCTGTCTGCTTTAATTCCTTTAGGGACATTATTTTTTAACTTCACACTTTCTTCCTTAGAAAGATAGCCATTTTTTTCCCTTCTGATGTAAATCATTAAAATGTGTTCTTTCCTTCTGATTTTGTTTTTATACATCTGATCTATTTCCTCAAACATATCTGTATTAATAAAAAGATGTGTCTTAATTTAAACAACCTTAAAATGAACAAACAAGTACTATACTACCTTTGTGTATCCAGTTTGGTTGTTAATTTTTGCCATTACATATTGACATTCTTTTTGCAAAAAACACTTATTGCAGCCTACCAAGTGCATTGCACCTGGTGCCAGAGATTTAAAAAGCAACAAGAAGACCGAGCCCATCACAAGCCAAGAGCAGCCGTCTTAAACTATGGCCCTCATACCACTTACAATCCAACAGATTTTTGTAAATGCATCTTCTTGAAACACAGCCATACTCATTTGTCTACAAACCACTATGGCTGCTTTTGCACTACAATGATACAGTTGCAGCGGCAACTGAGATCATAGGTTCACAAAACTAAGCATATTTGCTCTCTGCCTCTTTACAGAAAAAGCTTGCTAGCCCCTGACTTCGAGTCCAGTAAAAGATATCAACATGTAAACACATAGTTGAGGTTGTGTTAGAGGATGTGATATCACATACAGACATACAATAAGCATATATAAACATACAATTAGAGGTACTGAAGGAAGATGTATCCTAGCACCTAAGAAAACTAAAGAAGGCTTCACAGCTACCGCGCATGAGCTGAATCTTACAAAAAGAGTTAGAATATTTCAAGGAGGGAAGGTCATTTTAGGTAAAGACAACAGTTTACGCAAAGGCTGAGAGAAAGAAAAAGCTTGGCAGATTTGGGAAACATAAGTTTTGTGTACACAGAGCTATAACATCGCTTGTTTCTACGTTACTCTTCTCTTACTGACATCAGATGAAACTCTTAAGAGCCCAGTTACACAAGATCCTGAATTAATCAATTCCAAATATAAACATTGTTTTTAATCCCGTAAATGATGGTAAGCTACCAAAGGTTTTTAAGCTAGGGAGCGGTTGCCATCCTTCTGAAATGCAACTTTGGCCACAAGTGATGACAATGTGAAAAATAAAATGTCAGATGGAAAGAGACAATTTTTCTTTGCCAGCTCTGCCAAAACACTCAAGAGCAGCTGTGGCACATCAATCTCCTTACACACCTCAACAGTGACAGTGGCTGAGGACTGCCGAGCACTTGCCTCCCCCAAGGTGCCAAGTGGCTGCAATACCAATTGTGCCCCAGTGCATCCTCATTTCTAATCACATGGCTCAAATGAACTGTCACTAAATTGGGCCAATTTTCGGTCTTTAAGATTACTGGATATACAGAAATTATCTAGAAAAAGAAGAAGGATGACAACTCTATCTCAGTCTTCCCCAGCAGCTGTAAAACCTGCTCTTGATGTCTCAGAACTCAATTTTTTTATACACAAACTTTTCTGATAATTACAGAAATAAATCTCCATCTGGGCCAGGCGCAGTGGCTCAGCCTGTAATCCCAGCACTTTGGGAGGCTGAGGCGAGAGGATTACCTGAGCCCAGGGGTTCATGAGACCAGCCTGGGCAACTTGGTGAGACCTCATCTCTACAATAAATCAAAAAATAAGCCAGGCACGGTAGCGCACAGCTATAGTTCCAGCTTCTTGGAAGGCACGGGTGGAAGGATCACCTACACCCAGCAGGTTGAGGCTCGCGAGGCTGCGGTGACCATGAGTGTGATGCTGTACTCCAGCCTAGATGACAAAGTGAGACTCCAACTCAAAAAAAAAATCTCCATCTATAATGTAACTGGAGTTACAGTCATCTGGGATTTCCAGAAGACACTGTTGATGTGCATACTCTGATCGCATGAGGGAGGCCATAATTAGATGTCAAAGTTGTCTGTGAATGAGCTGCTATCCTCACTGTCTCCATCACTTCTGGCTTTTACATTGACAGGAAGCTAGCTGTGTATCACAGAGATTTAGGTTAGGATGGTGCTACTCTACAATACTACAATGGGCTTGCTAAGTGGGATGGAGGGTTGTGAAGTCTGAAGGGTCTGCGTCTACTACAATCAGATTTAGGGTCTTCTCTGCCATTTTCCTCTTAATACTGAGGTACTGAGTCAGAGAGCTAGGAGTTCTTCTTTTTACATTTTCCCTGGGATCCGAGAAAAAGCATCAGGGTGGGAAAGAAAAGGAAATGTGTCTTCAGGCTGCCTATTCCTCTAACAACAGCAACAACAAAAGTCGTAACAGAAAACTTAAAACAAGAAACAAGAGACGCCTCGCAATCTTGGCCTCTGTTGCTCTGAGGGCACCTGAGACTCGTGGAGCTGGTGCTGAGGGCACCTGAGACTCTTGGAGCTGGTGCTGAGGGCACCTGAGACTCCGATTGTGGCAGCCGCTGCCTGGTGTGCCTGCTTGCCATGCCATTGGCTGTCTCTCTGCGCCACTTCACTTGTTCTGCAGCTCCCCTTTTGACCACCAGGAGGTTCCCCGGCTGCCTCATCAGGACTGCAGTTCCTCCAGTGGGTACTGAATCCCTCCAGGTGCAGAAACTGTGTGTCCGAAATGTTTATGGGATGTGAGGAGAAGCTGAAAACAGTTGCTTAAAGCTAGACCGAGGCTGGATGTACATATTTGGAAGTCATTGTCATAGAATGCAAAGAGGGTGGGACAATGACAGAACTCTGGGCAATCTCCTGGAGAGAAACTTATACGATAGGAGGTCATGTTAGAGAGCTGTGAAAAGTAGAAGTGTGCCAAAGAAAACAAAAGAAGCCAGATGGTCAAAGACAGAAACTGAAAACGGTGCCAAATACCAAGACAAGTCGAGTGAGATAACATCTGAAGTGTGTACATGTGATGTGGCCAGGGGAAATGTGAAGGCCGCCACCAGATCATGTGGGCTAGAAGCAACTCAGAGAGGAGGCAGAAAGGAGAATTAGGTAGTAGCCACAAAGGAGATAAAGGTGAAAGCAATTATCTTAATTATCAATAATTTTCGCATTTACTTAATTTAGGCTCCAGGAGATGTAAATGTCTCACAGGAGGAAGAACCAGTAACTGGAAAGACAAAGGAAGAGATGGGACAAGGGCTATGAGATGGCCACATGAGGAGAACTCTGCCTCTTAGAGTAGCGATAAGAAAATAAGGACATTCAAGGTCAGAAAAAGTGACAAGTTTAAGGTCACAAATTAGCAGGATAAAATACTGATGATATAAGTCAAAGCTGTTTCCTGACAACACAAATTCCAGAAGGTGGAAGGTAATGAGGCCTGAGGAGAGCCACTGACAATACGGGCACAGGGTGCTAGCAACACGTGAAAGAAGTGCAGGGACGCCCCACAGGTTCCACTGAGGGTAGAAAACACAAGCTTGCAGTGGCATGCGTTCAAGCAGCAGCTTGACTTTCTCTAACTAGTCCACAAACACAGAAGCAGAGAAAGTAGATCAACGGATGGATAAAGAGTTCAGGACCGGCCAGCTGCAGAGGCTCACACTGTAATCCCAGCACTTGGGGAGGCTGAAGTAGGAGGACCGTTTGAGCCAAGAAGCTCGAGGCTAGACTGGGCAACACAGTGACACCTCGCCTCTACAAAAAAGTTAAAAAGTGCGCCAAGCATGGTGGCACAAACATGCAGTCTCATCTGCTTAGGAAGCGGAAGTGTGAGGATCACCTGAGTCCCGGAGGCCATGGCTGTGGTGAGCTATGACCCTGCCGCTGCACTCCAGCCTGGGCGACAGCAAGACGGACGGGAGGGAGGGAGGAGGACTTATACACTAAGTATGACGAGAAACCAAGGCGAGGGACCTGACAGGGTTGAGTCTTCTGAGTCTCCTCTCCTCCGAGGAAATCAAATCACACTTCCTCTTCACCTCAACAGCTCTTCCCATTCTGAAACAACTTTGCACATCACTCTGTCTTCATTTACTGCCTGCTCATGGGAAGTCTAAACTCAAGTCCAGCATTGAACATCAGAATTTGAGAAAAGTGTACTGGTAGGTAAAACTGCACAAAGAAAAGATGAAAAAAGAAAGGGCGACCTAACCTACTGTATCTCTGTGAAGCAGTAAACAAAGAAAGTGTAAAAAGGGAGATATTTTCCTTTAAAATATCAACACTCCAAGATGACCGATCAGGCTACATCCATTAGAACACTGCATTCACTAAATGTAAGCAACATACCTGTTTTAGTTCTGCTGGTTTTTTCTCTGGTGTTCGAGTCTTATTAATTTCAGGTCCAGGATTATTTGCATCACTTTTGCCTAAGAAGATATTTTAAAATTCTCATAAGTTTTCTCCAGTGGATGTGATATTTACAATAACTATCCAAAATCAAACAAAAGAAGCAGAACACTTGAAACCTTTTTCACCCATCACTAGTGATTTATATTACTATTTGGGTTTTGTTCTTAAACTGAGTTGCAGCTTCTCCGCAAGAAAGAAAATTTGTAAATGAAGCAAACACAGCCGACAGGGCAAAAGCTTGGTCAAGGAAAAGCCCCAAAACATCAAAAACCCCAGAGGAGACTGCCCGACCTCCAGGAATTTATCACCTCACCTTGCTGAACTAGACACGCTAAAGTATTCGGCATTCTTGCCTACTTTTAACAGTGCAATGCCTTGGTCATCAAGAAATGCAATGAAGTGAAAATCCAAATAATGTGTCAATCCACTTGAGTAAAGGACTCTAAACCTATTAAACACATTTGAAAAGGAATGTAGGAATACTATTTAAAAGTAATAGATATCAAATTAAATCTAAGAAGGTAATGTAGAGGAAGTGAAACTAAGGCTTAAAAAAGCAAGCTCAGTGGCTCAACCTGTAATCCCGCGCCTTGGGAGGCTGAGGTGAGTGGATTGCCTGAGCCCTCGGGTTCGAGACCCGCCTGGGCAACTTGGCGAGACCTCATCTCTACAATAAATCAAAAAATCGGCCGGGCGTGGTAGTGCGTGCCTGTAATTCCAGCTACTCGGGAGGCTGAGGTAGAAGGATCGCCATCGCCAGAGCCCAGCAGGTCAAGGCTGCGGTGGCCAGAAGCGGACACTGCACTCCAGTCTGAGTGACAGAGCGAGACTCCAACTCAAAAAAAAAAAAAAAAAAAAAGCACAAGTCAAAATACACAAGTAATTTAACATAAGTGAAAGGCTTTTCATCTACAGGAATTAACCACTAGATAATTTAAATTCCTTGAAGGAATCTTTTATTTAGGTTCTCATTCAAAAATTCTTTCAGGAATGCCAGTGGAACTGTGTAAAATGAATTATCATGCCAGAACAGCCTTACCCCTAAAGTACAAAAAATGAAAATTACAATATCTGAAATGAAAAATACATGGATTGGAATTAGCAGCAGCATGGACACTGCAAAAAAAAAAGTTCACAAACATGAAAGCATAGCAATAGAGACTACTCCACATGAAACATAAAAAGAAATGTTATAAAGAAAAAAAGAAGCACCCATAAACTATGGAAAACTTTAAACATCCTAAATTATGGATAGCTAGAGTCCCTGAAACAGAGAGGTGAAGGCAAAACAGAAAAAAAAATCTGAAAAGATATAAAGGTTACAAATTTCCAAACTTGATTTAAACTGTAGACCTGAGAAGCTCAACAAACTCCAAACACAAGAAACATGAACTACACCAAGACATATAATAATTAAATTTCTAAAACCAGTATAAAAAAGAAAATCTCTAAAGCAGTCAGAGGAAAAAAGATATCCAGAAAAATAAGGGGAAGGACGGTATCAGATCTCTCACTGGAAACAATGCAAGTGAGGAAACAGTGGAACACCACCATTAAAGTACTGACGATAAAAACTACCAACCAAGAATTCTACACTCTGCAAAAATATCTTTCAAAAATGGAAGTGAAATAAAGACATTTTCAGGCATACAAAAGCTGAAAGAATTTATCATGAGCAGACCGGCACTTAAAAAAAAAGTACTTCAGGCAGATGGTAAACTGTAACACATGGAATCACGATATATAGAAAGAAAAATTACTAGTAATGATAACTGCATGGATAAATACATAGAATTACTTTTCTTTCTTTCTTTTTTTTTGAGTTGGAGTCTCACTCTGTCGCTCAGGCTGGAGTGTAGCGGCACACTCAAGGCCACTGCAGCCTCGACCTGCTGGGCCCAGGCAATCCTTCCACTTCAGCTATCCAAGCAGATGGAACTACAGGCATGCGCTACCACGCCCAGCTTATTTTTTGCTTTATTGTAGAGATGAGGTCGCACCAAGTTGCCCAGGCTGGTCTCAAACCCCTGAGCTCAGGCAATTCTCTCACCTCAGCCTCCCAAAGTGATGGGATTACAGGCTGGGCCACTGCACCCAGCCTAAAATTACTTTTCTTAAGATTAAAAAAACTCTTTTACTTGGCTGTTTTGGGAGCTTGTAGCATATAGGGGAAAAAAGCATGATAATAATAGAGAAAAAAGTGAAATCTCATAAAGTTATTTTACTGTACCTGAAATGGGAAAATACAAATTGGAAGCAGAATGTGATCAGTTAAAAATGTATACTATAAGCCCTAAACCACAAAGTAATAAAACAAAGAGTTACAGCTAATAAGTCAATGAAGGAGATAAATGGAATCACAAAAAATACGAATCCAAAAGAAGGCAGAATAAAAGAAAAAAAATCACTTGGACAAAGTAAAAACAAATAGAAAGATGACAGAAGCAAAATTATCAATAATTGCATTAAATGTAAGTGGTCTAAACACTCCAATTAAAAGGCAGAAATTGTCACATTGAATAAAAAAATGCTACCAACTATATGCTACCTAAAAGAAACATACTTTAGCCAGGTATGGTGGCTCACACCTGTGATCCCAACACTTTGGGAGGCTGAGGTGGATGGACTGCTTGAGCCCAGAAGCTGGAGACCAGTCTGAGCACCACAGTTTAATCTCATCTCTACAAAAATAAAAATAAAAAAATTAAAAATTAGCCAGGTTTGGTGGTGCACGCCTATAGTCCAAGTTACTTGGGATGCTGAGATGGAAGGATCACCTGAGCCTAGGAGGTCAAGGCTGTCATGAGCCATGACCATCATGATCACGCCACTGTACTCCAACCTGGGCGACAGAGTAAGACCTACACACACACACACAAAACAAACAAAACAAACATACGTTAAACATAAAGACACAGATAAATTAAAAGTAAAAGGTTAAAAAAAGATATACCATGCTGTCATTAGTCAAAGGGAAGTTGAAGTGGCTACACTGATATTAAGCAAAGTAGATCTCAGAGTAAAGAATATTACCAGGAACAAAGAAGGTCATTCCATAATGATAAATGAGTTAATTAATCAAGAGCACATAATCCTAAACATTAACGATCTGGTAACAGAATTTGAAAAACTCATCAAAAACTGACAGAACTTAGATAAAAGCAGACCAATACCAATTATATTTGAAGATTTCAATACCCCTCCTCAGCAACTAATAGAAAAAGTAGACAAAAAAATCAGCAAGGATACAGTGGCCTTGAACAACTCCATCAACCAACTTGAACTGACTAACATTTATAGAGCAACCCATTCTTCTCAGGTGTACATGGATTATTTACAAAGAGAGACCATATTCCGGGATGGAAAACAAATTTCAATAAATTCAACAAAAGAAATAAATTTAATAAATTTAAAAGTTATACAAGATATGTTCTCTTACCACAATGGAATTAAAGTAGAAATCAGTAACAGAAATATTCTTAGAAAATTTCTAATAATCGGCAACTAAAACTCACCTTTCTAAATAAACCATGAAATCTCTCATTCTTTTGGAATCAGAAAGTACACTGAACCAAATGAAAATGAAAATATATGGAAATTTGTGGAACGAACTACTGAAGAAGATAATTATAAACTAAATATCTACATTAATCTAAGCTTTCACCTTAAAAAAATGTGTACAAGATCTGTATACTGAAAACTTTCTTTTTAATGCCAAAAAAAGCAAAGACCTCCCCCACCAAAAAAGGAGAGATATATACCCCGTTCATAGATCAGAAGACTCAATATTGTTACGATGTCAATTCTTTCCAAATTAACCTAGAGTTAATATAAGCCTAACCAAAATTCTAGTGGACTTTTGTTTTTTTAGAAACTGATAAGCTGACTATAAAATGGGGGTGTATAAAAATGCAAAAGACCTAAAATAAACAATTTTGAAAAATAATAGATTTGAAGAACTTACTCTACCTAATTTCAAGGCTCTTATAAAACTATATAGAGGATCAAGACTATAAACATGTACCAATAGAAGAGTACAAAGTCCATGTATATGGTCAACTGATTTTAAACAAAGATGCCAAGGCAGTTCAATAAGCAAACGACAGAGTTTTTAACAAATGGTGCAGGGACAATTGAACATTTATATACAAAATCAAAACAAAATAACCAAAAAACAGCTCAGTCCTTACCTCACACCATATACAAGATTTAACTCAAAATGGACCTACTATTAGAGCTAAAACTATAAAATTTTTAGAAGAAAACACAAGACATCATTGTGAACTTGGGTTCGAGAAAAATATTTTTAGACACACAAGCCTCAGGAAAAAAATGGATAAATTGAACTTCATCAGAAATAAAAACTTCTGCCGGGCTCAGTGGCTCAGCCTGTAATCCTGCGCTTTGGGAGGCCGAGGTGAGTGAATTGCCTGAGCCCGCGGGTTCGAGACCTGCCTGGGCAACTTGGCAAGACCTCACCTCTACAATAAATAAAAAAAATTAGCCGGGTGCCTGTAGTTTCAGCTGCTTGGAAGGCTGAGGCGGAAGGATCGCCGGAGCCCAGCAAGTCGAGGCTGCAGTGGCCAGGAGCGGCCACTGCACTCCAGCCTTGGCGACAGAGTGAGACTCCAACTCAAAAAAAAAAAAGAAATAAAAACTTCAGCTCTTTGAAAGACACTGTTAAGAAAATAACGCTGAGTGCAGTGGCACATGTCTGCAGTCCCAGCCACTCTGGAGGCTGAGGATGGGAGGACTGCTTAAGCCCAGGAGACTGAGGCCAGCATGGGCAATGTAGAGAGACCATGTCTCTTTAACCCTTTAGCTGCTTGCTCTCAGAATACTTACTGGTGGCAACTCACGGATGACAGTCCTAACCTTACCCCCAAAGTCTGCCACAAAATATCTAGCTTTTATTATTATTTTCACATTGCTCTAGTTGACCAATAGTTTTTGGTAACAAATGACAACATTCTATTCATAGCATTCTATTCTTAGTAGTGGTATTTCCATTTACAAACTATAGTAATTCTTGACCCTGAAAATGTTAAATCCTAGAAAACATAGCATTCCTATGTATGATGTTACATGAAAAAATTATTAAATACTGATCATCATATACGTTTGTTACATTAGGATTAGAGACAAGTTATGTTTAGAAATAACTCCAAGAACAGTTTTTATATTTTATTTTCACATTGAAAACCAGTCGGATTTGCTCAGCCTCTTAGAACATGTTTATGTAAAATTAAATGAACACGGCAGCAAGCTGCACTTTATTTTTTTCCTAAATGAGAAATGGGCCAAAAAAAAAGAAAGAAAAGACAAGCCATATTCTGGGATAAAATATTTTCAAAACATACATCTAATTAAAGATTTGAATCCAGAATGTATAAATAACTTTTTTTTTTTTTTTAAGCTATCTTATGACAGCAGTCATTTAATTTGTGATTACAGGTCAAAATACTTAAGGAGAAAGGATGAAACAACTGCTCAAGAAATGTAGCCCCTTAAGTCAAATATACAGAAATTGTTGCTGCATGTATAGGAGGACCCAAAATACAAAAAACTCTTATAAGTAAAAACAATCAACTCAAGGCCAGGCATGGTGGCTCAAGCCTATCTATAATCCCAGCACTTTGGGAGGCCGAGGTGAGGAGATTGCCTGAGCCCACAGGCTTGAGAAAAGCCTGGGCAACTTGGTGAGTCCCCATCTCTAAAATAAATCAAAAATTTAGCCGGGTGTGGTAGTACACGTCTATAGTTCCAGCTACTTGGAAGGCTGAGGCGAAAGGATCACCTGAGCCCAGCAGGTCGACGCTAGGGCCATGAGCGTGCCACTGCATTCCAAACTGGGTAATAGTGTGAGACTCCAACTCACCGCATTCCAAACTGGGTAATGGTGTGAGACTCCAACTCAAAAAAAAAAAAGTAGGCAATAGATATAAATAGACGCTTCATCAAAGGAGAGACACACATGGCAAATAAGCATAATAAAAAGACAGTCAACATCATTTGTCATTAGGGATATGCAAATTAATAGCCACAGAGGGATACCATCAGATATCCACTAGCAAAAGTAAAATTTAAGACTGACAATATCAAATGCTGGTGAAAATGTCATATATTACTAGCAGAAACCAAAAATGATTCAACCCCTTTGGAAAAATAATATGCTAAATATGTATTTACAATATGTCTAGCAAGGTCACTTCTAAGTATTTACCCAAGAGAAATAAAAAGATATTTTCATAGCAACTGTATTCAAGAGCAAAAATTATATACAACTAATGTGTATGTCAACTGGTGTAAGTATAAACACATTGTGGTATGTCCATATAACTGAATACTAATCAACAGTAAAAAGGAAAAAACAACTGACACAAGCAATCTGAAGGAATTTCAAAAGCATAACGGTAAGTGAACAGAGCTGGACACAAATAACTATATACTACAGGATTCCGTTTATATGACATACTACAGTAAAAACAAAAGTATAGGGACAGAAGTCAGGTAAGTGGTTGCCCAGGGTTGGGGCAAGAAGATAGGACTGACCGCAAAGGGGCAGAAAGGAACTGTTTGTAAATATCCTGTATCTTGATTTTGGTGGTAGTAACAACTCTGCATATTTGTTACAGCTCATCAATGTACATTTTTTTTTAGTCAGGGTCTCTGTCATGCAGACAGGAGTGGCATGATGGCTCACCACAGCCTCAACCTCCTGAGATCAAGCAATCCTCCTGTCTTGGCCTCCCAAAGTGTCAGGATTACAGGCACGAACCACTGTGCCTGGTCAGCATACATCTTAAAAGGGTAAATATTATTGTATATAAATATATCTCAATAAACTTGAATAAAAAATATAGTACATAATTTTTTCTTATCTATAACTAACAGATTTGCATATGAAATAATCTTTATATCAACTATTTCCACCAAAACATGTTTAGTATACCACAAATAAATTTTGGGTTAACAAATATGTTTAGCAGGAGAAGGCTTTCCATCTCAATTTTAAATGACTGTCATTCAAAATACTCTAAATATTAATATTCACTACTTTTCAGGAAATTAGTGATACTAACCATGAGTGGGCAGGGTTTAACCTAAAGGACTCTCTGAAATTACATGCAAATTTTGTGTCTATGTACATATTTGTGTCTTCTGAAGAGAGATCTGATTCTCTCTCAAAGAGGTCTAGAATCCATGAAAAAGCTGAAACTTTCTGTGTGGCTAAAACTCCACATGTCATCCACTTAGGAACAGGAGAAGAGCGAAACAACTCACCGTTTCGATTTTGCTCATGCTGCTCCTTCTCCTGATGCTGACTTTGTGGCTGCCCTACGCTGACAGGTGGGTGATGTCCAAGGCCGTAAGGAATAGGAGATCCCCGTCCATGTGTCTGTAATAGGTTCATATTATAGGCCATTGCTGCCTGATGTGTGATAATTCGAGGATCAACTGCAAACCTACCCTGGTATCCTGTCCATGGTACCTAGGTCATTACAAGAAATACATCATATTAAGTAAGTATATTTTGGAAGGCAAACTGCTATAGTGCTGCTGATTAGAAAAAAGCAAACACACAACTCAGAAGTTAATCTGATCAAAATGAATAGCTACAAAGTCAATGCTAACATCAACATTAACATTAACAACTGGTAGAATTATTGCTGTGCCTTAACTGGCCAAAAAACAGCTCCCTGAATCTTTAGTATGTAAAGGAAAACAGATCATTTTTAGGAAGAAACTGAGGACTTAAAATTGGTAATTATTCCTTGAGGTATTATGTCATTTTATTGTCTTTATTCACTTCCCCTCAACACGAGCAAATACATGTCACAGATTAGCATAAAAATTCTTTTTAAGTCACAACGGCACAGTTATATAGTTTAATAAACTGAATAAGAGAGCAGGGAGAAAGCTAAGAAAAAGTTTAGCCTAAGGAGTCTCAACTCAAAAAACAGGTCTTCCAACTTAATATGAATAAACAAATCATTTAATGTTCATTCACTGTAGGTAAAATCCAAAGAGGTCATTACTTTAATATGTGCTTTTGATTAATTCATCTCTACCTTAAGACACAGAAACAGAAAACTTGTTCAGGGATGGCCAGATCCATGATCTCTGCAGATTGCCATCAGTGGAATAAATAAAACGGCATCTGAGCTACTGCCCCTTCCACTTTAGCATAACTGTTAAACGCAGACTCTCGAAACCCTATGCAATGAGAGTCTCTTTGACTTAGTAAAGTGACATATAAATCCTGCGGGACTTACTATTTAAAGTTGATGATGTATAATGTTGTCAGGTTATTTGGGAAGAAATAAGTCGGCTGGAATCTACAGTCTAAAAGCTATGTGGAGTGGGCATGGACAGTCCTTCTCCTTGGTTGCCATGATTGTGAACCGTCATGATCAACATGGCTGAGAAATGTTTGCAACTGAGGATTTTCCCTTCTTGGAGTGTGGGTAGGGTTGCCAAAGATCTTTGGCAATAATCAACTCTACCTAAAATTACAGTACTTGCCTTAAGTGAAAGAAATTGTTTCCTAAGCTAAAACTACGGAATTGAAAATATTTGTATATCAGCAAATTAACAAAATATTCAAAAATCTTAAAAGAAATGAAATGGGTTTAAAGGGCTCAGCAATGTTTTTAAGTAGCAGTAAGATTTCATAAGGCATGAAATTTCTCAGATAAATTTAGGGCCAAGAGAACTAGACTAATCCAAGCCTCTCGCCTTCTCCGATCAACTATATTTCTTAGGAGAAGTTTGTAACTTATACAAAAGTAAAAAGCAAAAGATAAAATGAGAACATCACTTCACAAAAAGAGACCAATTTACTAGCTGTTGACTTTTGGCCCAATTTTCCTCAGTAAAATAGTTTAAAAGAATACAAAGCCTTCTAAATAAAAATATTCAATGCACAGACTTCTTCATGGTCATTGACAACCTAGTAACAAATTGTAAGCAACAATTCACCTTTCTTTGGTCATTCAAAAATTAAAGGTTAAAGAGCTGCTTTAAAAGCAGTTTATGGGCCAGGCATGGCACTTTGGGAGGCCGAGGCGAGAGGACTGCCTGAGCCTGGGGGTTCGAGAACAGCCTAGGCAACTTGGTGAGATCTCATCTCTAAAATAAATCACAAAAACTAGCCAGGAGTGGTGGTGTGTGTCTGTAGTTCCAGTTACTTGGAAGGCTATGGTGGAAGGATCGCCGGAGCCCAGCAGGTCGAGGCTGCGGTGGCCATGAGTGTCTGCCACTGCACTCCAGCCTGGGCAACAAGAGTGAGACTCCAACTCAAAAATAAATCAATAAAAACTTATGGGCATTGACAAGTTTAAAAAGAAGAGATTGGTAGAACACTACCTGGGATTGTCACCAATTCAGTGAAACCTGTTTTGCCTAATTTAACCAAAAGCATCTAGGACGTCTACTTACAGGCAAAGGCACCGACACAACCACATTCCCTCCGTAGACAGCAGGTACATAAAGAATACTTGTCCCAGTGTGTGGGTCTATCCTTTGAACAGGACTGGGAGATTTCCCCAAATTTGGGTGAGGTCCAAGAGGGGGTGGAGGAGTGTATGCTCTAATAGGATTGCCAATAAGTACAGAAGGATTGGGCTGAACTGAAAAACAAACAGAAAAAGGGCACGCTCAATAGCTGTACATATTCACCTACACAAAAATAATTTAAATCATCCAACAGCAAAATATATTTCCCAGGTTTGCATAAGACACCTTATAATCAAAGAATTATCAGTGTGAAAGAGTAAAGCATATTTTTAAAAACACAAACATTTTACAATATTCTCTAAACCTCAGCGGAGTGATACAAAGTATACTTTTTATATACTAGCATAATTTTAAATGTCTTCTGAGGAGCTGGAGATGTGCCTTTCAAGAGAAAAACCACACACATACTCCCAAGTAAACAGTCTTCTAAGACAAGGAAAACACAACTCTTCAGAATAATATTTTGGCTTGTAGTTGCAACATGGCCACATATGAAATGAAGGTTAAGCAATTATTATCTTAAAAGCATAATTCTGCAACATTTAAATCATTTAAATAAACTTTATGTTGAAATTTGTGCAACCCAACATTTGTAAGATATATTTTCTGAAAACTTATGCTGCAGAAAAGGCATAAATGTTTTTCCTCAAAACTTCTTGATATGTATGTAGATTGACACCTACAAAATAACCTCTTTTCAGAAATGACATATCAATGCATTGGCACGAACAGATGTGAATAAAGTAAATTTAATTAAGTGGGATTCCAAAGTGACTGTCCATGTGTTTGTATGTGTTTGTGTGTGTGTGTGTGTGTATGTCTCAAGGAGGGGGGTGGGGGGAAGGAGGGACCATCTCCCCACCCTTCTCTTTCTCATGGTAAAATCAAGTTTTCATAGAGTTAATGTTTCCACTTACCAATTCCATCATTCTGGAAATTATCATTCTGGGTATGAAGAAGACTTTTCCCCTTTAAAGAAAAAAATTAATGTATAGTAATTTAAACATGTTTAATATTATAGAACAATAACCATCTTCCTAATCATCTGCAAATTAAATGTATACAATTAAAATTTAAAAATTGTGAGTCTGTAATTAACAACCATTAGACTGCTTTGAGCCAATTTTATTTTCATTTTTAAATTTTTTTTGAGTTGGAATCTCACTCCGTCACCCAGGTTGGAGTGTAGTGGCACACCCCTGGCCACTGCAGCCTCTACCTGTTGGGCTCAGACGATCCTCCTGCCTCAGCCTTTCAAGTAGCTGTAACTACAGGCACACACCACCATGCCCAGCTAATTTTTTTATTTATTGTAGAAATGAGGTCTCACCAAGTTGCCCAGGCTGGTCTCGTGGGCTCAGGCAATCCTCTCACCTAGGCCTCCCAAAGTGCTGGGATTACAGACTTGAGCCACCACGCCTGCCCTGAGCCAATTTTCCTTTTAAACATTAGGCCATGGCCATCTCAAATAATATTGCTGGCCTCAAATTTTCTCAGTTTCAAATTATGGGTATCTAAAATTCTTTTTTTAAATGAATCTTCTTATAAAAAAGAAATATGCAATCGACATGACTAAAAACTAAATTCTATTCCTCTACAGCTTTTCTGTAAATTTTCTAATAATTAAATGACAAACACATAAGTTGTTTTTCAAAGAAAAATATCAGTCTTTAATTCTTAAGGACAAGAACCTTTAAAACAATAACAGGAATATAAACATGGTTTGGAATTTATGATATTTCAAGTATAATTCATGGTATATTAAAGTATAAAGTTTACTAAAAACACAGAAGAGGCACTGTCATAATTTGCTGAAGAGAGAATGTAGCTAATTGATAGACAGCAATATGTCAATATACATCAAAAGCACCAAAAATGTACACACTTTACTAGCTGCACTTCCAGGGATTTACTCACATGAGTTAATCATGGATTTGGGCCCAGATGTCCGTCACAGTATGGTTTACAGTGTCATAAATGTCAACAATCTAAATGTCCCTCAATGGAGGATTCATCAAATAAGCAATAGCAAATTCATGTAATGACATACTAGTATACCATTAAAAATGATGACACTTGTGCAGAAACAATATCTGAGGAGACAGTGGCTCTGAACTTCTGTACTTAAACAAAAATTCTTTGTTTTCCCATTGGCTACATCTACCACATATCAAGCCAACTGAGGAAAAGTAGCACATTAGGCAACTTACCTTTAGACACACACATTTGTTACTTGTACATTACATCTGAAAACTAAAGAAGGGATTATGTCTGTAGCAGAAAGATAAATTCTTTCTTGACTAAAGTACAAATATCTGTCAGAAACACCAAATATTCAATTCAGCAGTAAACACCGAAGATTCAAGGTGAGTGGGGAAGGACAGCCAAGATATAACTCTTGAAATCAACAAAAACAGCCAAAAAAATAATCCTATTCGGTCCACTAACAGAAGAGAAAGAACGTCCACAGTGACTTGCACCAGCATTAAAAAAACAAACTTCTGAGGAATAGAGAAGGGATGAGAAAAGCAGGCAGAAAAAAAGAAGATGAAAAAGAGAAATTGGCAAACACTTGAGATGGCAGAAGTCGGGGAAGATCAGAAGCGTAAGCAATTAGAAGTGACAACAGGAATGGCATAGACACTGACAGAGGAAAGGAGAGCCAGTGACAGGAACAGAAGATAAGAGAGTTCCGAGAGGGTGACAAACCTATCACCTAACTTGTTATGACCCATCAATGAGGGATAACCATGTCACATAAGGAGGAAGCACAGCAACTGAGAGATGTGGGGGCCTCCCCAAAGATGTCCACACTCTAATCCTTGGATCCTGTAAATATGTTATGTGGCAAAAGGGACTCTGCAGACACAATTAAAATTATGGACCTAGTTGGAAACTGCCAGGGGTGGGGGAGTGGCACACCTCATCAACAAGGGTACCTGCATAATGAACATTTATTTATATCCCTAACCCTGAATTGTACCCCACATCTTTAAAATAAATAATTAAAAAGAAAAGTTATAAACCTAAAATAGGGAGAGTATCCTGGATTATCTGGGTGAGCCCAATCTGATCACACGAGCACTAAAAGTAGAGAAATTTCTCTGGCTGTAGTGAAAGAAATGCAGCAGAAGAAAGAGTAAGAGTGATGCCGAGGGAGAAAGATTCCATGCACCATTACTGGCTCTGAGACTCGGGGGACACGTGAGAAAACTGGAAAAAGGCCTCCAGAAGCTAAGAATGACTCCAGAAAACATCAGTGGTCACAGACACACAAGGCGTGAGACTCTGCCAAGAACCTGCATGATCTTGGAAGGAGGTTCTTCCCATAGCCTCCAGGTAGGAGCCCAGCCAGCCAACACCTTGATGCCAACCTTGCGAAACCCAGGGCAGAGAAGTCAACCAAGCCAACTCGGACACCCGACCCACAGAATTGTGAGATAATACAACTGCATTAAGTCACTACGCTTGCACTAATTCATTACAGCATTAATAAGATACCAATACAAAGAGTAGCCATAGTGTAGGGTAATCCTAGACTGTAAAGCTGGAAGCATGCAAGACAATATACATCTGCCCTCTGCATGTTGTGTAGCATACTGAATAAAAAACCAAACTGGGTCCTATCATATAAAAAGATAGTGACACATCTACAAATATAACTCAGCTCTCTACAATATAGGATACAATCCTTTAGCAATCTATATTTTGACACTGCAGGTTAACTGTAAAGTAGTACATTTACTTGCTTTATATGAAATATGCAGTATAACAATGTAACAACAATCTAGAGTGAACTATGTGTAAAAGTCATTCCATAATAAGTCCAAACTAATTTCATTTTGCTAATAAATCTCAGAAAATAGTGTGCCTTTGGTAGAATGCTCATTAATGCCAGGATTTCTTTAAGCAAAGTAATTCATATAATCCATTTTTTATCAATAAATGTAGTTCACATCATCTTACCACTTAGTTATCCCAATGTGTTATTTTCCCTTCCTTTCTGCCTTCCTTCATTTTTTTTTCCATTGATTCATTCAACAAATGTTTACTGAGAGCACCCCATATGTCCACCCTGCTGGGCACTGAGGCTACGAAGGTAAACAAGACCAACACATCTACTGATGACTAGGAAGCGAAACACACACCAGCAGCTAAATACAGAGGGTGAAAAACAATGAACAAACTAAAGTCTGTGAGGTAATGCTGTGGCCCTCAGAGGCTCTACTTCTGAACAGTATCTCTCCTCTGAACAGCCTCTACAGCATGTGCAGACGAAACTGGTCCATCGTAGTGAAACTTCCAACTCTGTTCCCAGCAGCATCCGAGGAGCAAGCAGAATAAGGATAAGTAAGCTGCTTTCCCCCAAGCTGCTTCGGAGGTGCCACAGCACCCCCACTGCTCTGCAGGACGCCTGGGGAGGGGGAGGCACGAAGGGTTAGCTGTAACTCCCTGTTCCCAGACCCCCTGTACTCTGGACCTTGGCTAAACTTTCCTACAGGGCTGAAGTCTTAGTGAGGACAATAAAGTCATCTGATTGCTAGACAGCCAGGGGTATGTTTTGTTGCCAAGTACAGCTCTAGAAAAGCCAGTATCAATTTTTAACCATCACACAGCCTTCTGAGGATTTTATCCACATGAAACCTTATTGCGATTTTAAATCGTATCCCAATGTTCATGACACCAATTTAAAATATTTCTTATGCATAGAATTGTGTTAAAATTAAGAAAACTTGAAAAAAATTGCATGATTTAGTATCAAATTTTTAGAAACCTAATCCTTTTCTTCTAACGAGATAAATCCCCCTTCATCAAAAGACTAACACATGAAATAAAATCACTAGGATTTGTTTCAAAATTCTCCAGTGTGTTTACGTGGTGGTGATGGGATGGGGGAAGTAGATATAGATGAAACAAGATAAAGCTAATAATTAAGACGGGCGACAGGACTCTCTCTACTTATATACATTTTTGAAATTTTCCAATACAAATTCAGATCTCACAAAACAATTTAGCAGAAGTAAAATAAAATACTGGGGGGAAGGGCAATAGAGTAATAAAGATAATCTACGGTTCACTAGATTCTAACTTTAGTTATATAAAATTACTGACTATGTCATGTGTATATTTAACCAATTTTTTAAATAATCAGGTACGTGAACAATTTGGTGAACCACTGTGCTAGTGACATAGAAAATAACAGCAGACATCTATAGATCAGTGAAGAAGCTTTTTTTACAAGTTTAAAAAAATTGGGAGGGCGATAGCTGCTTTGGTCTTTCATTACACAACCTTCGTATTGAGAGAAAAAAGTCACACGATCATTATTCACTAGCCAGATACTCCCTGAGCGCCCACTGTGTGGAAAGAGTGAGATCCTAAAAAGCTTAGAATAGGATGTTTTTGTCCTCAGGAGTTTATGGTAATGGTTTTGGAAAAGCAAGTGGATTTAACAAACTTTAAAACAAAAACAAAAAGCAACTGCGGGATCTTGCTTGGGGTCAGTACACAGCTGGTATCATGCTTGAATCTAGCTTCACCCACAGTACATTAATTGCTGCCTATATTGCTCAATTAAGTGAGAAGATTTTACTCTATTGTGCTAGTCCTCACACACGTAAGCTACTTGCTGTCCCCTGTAGATGTGTCTCCTGTTTACCTCTTGCCTTTAGTAAAAGCTCTTTCTTAGGCTTGACTCATTCAGGCCAAGGTGAGTGGATTGTCTGAGCCCACGGGTTCGAGACCGGCCTGAGCAATTTGGCGAGACCTCGTCTCTACAATAAATCAAAAAATTAGCCGGGCGTGGTAGCGCGCCTGTAGTTCCAGTTACTTGGAAGGCTGAGGCGGAAGGATCGCCAGAGCCCAGCAGGTCGAGGCTGCGGTGGCCGGGAGCGGCCACTGCACTCCAATCTGGGTAACGGAGTGTGACTTCAACTCAAACCCCCCCCCAAAAAAAAAGGAGAACATAATTTAGAGGCATTAATAGCGTGCCTTGAAGAAAGAGGAAGGGAGAAGGATTTGACACAGATCAAAAGAGATTCTCCGTAGGCTGGTAAGTATTAGTTCTCCCTCCCCCGCATAGCTGTATGGTACCTCCAGGCAGATGGGATTAAAATAACCTTGTGAATGGTTCCCAAGTCCCAAGCAGCACAAAAGCAACAGGAAGTCACCAGATCTAAAGAGACCATGTAGACAAGGATAAACCTGGCTCCCAACCCCCAACTACCCAAGCATGGAATTTATTAAAACCAGGTATGAAGTAACCCAAAGATGTATTGTGCCAGTTTGGCAAATTAGGGACTCAGAGTGACAAATTATACTACTGAAGGTATTTTTAGCTGGCAGAGCTGAATTCATGTCACTAAAATTGTCATTAACTTCCCAGAAATAATTTTTAAAAAATAAATTTGAGAAGATAGGGGTATAAAAATATCACATTCATCCCACA
>CAUYQG010122911.1:0-47501 GCA_963574415.1 Tarsius wallacei | reverse complement strand
CCTCAGGCTGAGGCAATCCACTCACCTCAGCCTCCCAAAGCGGTGGGATTACAGGCTGAGCCACTGAGCCCGGCTGACTTTAGTGTTTTTAAGGCATTAAGTGTTTTGATTTAGAACTTTTGAAACTTTCTTGAGTAGAGGAGGGGAAAAAACTTTTGAAACTTGGACATATTATTTGCTGAGTTTTAGGAAAATGAATTTTCCCATATAGAATCACAGCTCCTCAAAAGAAATGATTTCTGTAGCAGAAATGACATTGCTTTAAAAACTGATGACAGGGAAAGTATTTGGGATGGTTGTCAATTGTTTTCCTCATTACAGTAATTTGTAGGCACTCTTTATGTATTTGGATTGCAATTCCCTTGTTGGTTATGTTTTGCAAACACATTCCTCCACTCTATGGCAGAACTCTTCATTCACTTAATGGTATTTTTTAAATGAGAAGATCCTAATTTTAAAGTAACCTAATATATCAATTTTAAACCTTTATATTTGTTCTTTCTGTATCTCATTAAGGAGATATTTGCCAACTTGAGGTCATCATTATATTCTTTTATGTTTTTTAAAGAAGGTTTATTGTTTACATTTCACAATTAGATGTACAATTCATTTTTAAATGTCATATGCGTTTTTAATCCAGATTCGTGTCTCCCCATAGGATCAAATGACTGATCCAGCACCACTGATTGAAGAGTCAGTTCTCTCCTCTACCACACTGCAATGGAACCTTTCTCATAAATCAGCTACCAAGTGTGAGTCTATTTCTAGACTTAGTATTGCTCTGTTGGTATATTTGTGTATCCTGTATCACTACTGTTCTGTCTAAATTGTTGTCTTTATAGTTATTCTTGGTATCTGGTACAGCAAGCTCTCTCTACTTGTTCTTTTCCAAGTGTCTGTTAACTAGTTTTGACCCTTTGCATGTCCATATATACTTTAGAATTACCTTGTCAAGTTGCCCTGCTCAGTTGTGGGATGTGATTGAATTTTTTAAAACCAAAGATAATTTTTAAGAGATTTGACATTTTTACAATAATGAGTTATCCAATCTATGAGCATGACCTGTCTTTCCATTTGTGTAGCTTTTCATTAATTCTCAAATAATATTTTGTGTTTTTGCCTTGATATTTTGCATATTTAAAGAGATGTGTTTTTAGGTATTTTATTGTTTAATGCTGTTATAAAGGTAACCTTTTAAAATTAACATTCTAACTAGTTGATGATGGCATATAGAAATATAACTGATTTTTACACGCTGACCTTTGAGGCTATAATCTTGTTTTAATCATTTATTTCCAATAATATACCAGTATATTTCTTTCTCTCTTTTTTTGAATCAGATCTCACTCTGTTGCCCAGGCTGCAGTACAATGGCACGCTCACAGCCACCGCATCCTTGACCTCCTGGGCTCAGATGATTCTTCTACCACAGCCTTCCAAGTAGCTGGAACTACAGGTGCGCGCCACCACACCTGGGTAATTTTTTGATTTATTGTAGAGACGAGGTCTCACCAACTTTCCCAGGCTGGTCTCAGACCCTGGGGCTCTTGCCTCCACCTCCCAAAGTGTTGGGATTACAGATGTGAGCCACTAGGTCCGGCCACCAGTATATTACCTTAAATTCTCTTTTTATGCAGTTATTTCTTATTTTTATTTCTTCTAATCAAAGCCTTCAGCACAATGTTGAGTAGGAGTGAGGTAGTGGGCACCCTACTCTTATTCCAACCTCAAACTGAAATCTAGCACCATTTTACTGTTAGATGTGCTGTTTGAGAGGACATACCATGAGATATTTTTTGGTATATATGCTTTATCAAACTAAGTAAATTGTCTTCTCTTCCTTGCTTGTGAATAAATTTTACCATAAAAGATACTGGCATTACTAAAGGTATTTTCTTTTCTTTCTTTTTTGAGACAGGGTCTCCAGACTGGAGAGCAGTGGCACAATCATAGATCACTGTAGCCTCAAACTCTTGGGCTTCAGTGATCTCCCTGCCTCAGCCTCCCAAGTAGCTGGAACTACAGACATGTGCCACCACACCCAGCATTGCCCAGACTGGTCTCAAACTCCTAGTTTCAATCCTTCTTCCTCTACTTCCCAAAGCATTGGGTTACAGTCATGAGCCACCATTCCCAGCCACTCAATTTATTGTCTGCCTCTATTAAGATAGTCTTGTTGGCAACACCTTCTGCTTCTCTCCCACTGTGGGAGCTTTTCTATCCTCTCAACAAATCCTGCTTTCTCACTTAAAAAAAAAAGATAGTCTTGTTATTTTTCCCCATAGTTCTGTTGGTATGATGAATAGCATTGATTTTTCTATCTCAAATCAAGCTTACATTATTTATCCAATGGTTCCAATTTTGTCACATATATTATAATTTTACATGTGCAATTGTTTTGCTAATTTTTTGTTGAGTATTTTTATATTCATGTTAATAGTGAGAGTGACCTATAATAATTCTTTCTTTTAATATCTTTTTATGCTTTTAGTATTAATATAAGATTAATATTGTCTTCATAAAATGAGTTATTTCAGCCAGGCTCAGTGGCTCAGTCTGTAATCCCAGTGCTTTGGGTGGCTGAGGTGAGTGGATTGCCTGAGCCTGCGGGTTCGAGACCTACCTGGGCAATTGGTGAGACCTCATCTCTACAATAAATAAAAAAAAATTAGCTGGGCATGGTAGCGCACGCCTGTAGTTCCAGTTACTTGGAAGGCTGAGGTGGAAGGATGGCTGGAACCCAGCAGGTTGAGGCTGCAGTGGCCGGAAGCAGCCACTGCACTCCAGTCTGGGTGGCAGAGTGAGACTCCAATTCAAAAAAAAAAAGTTATTTCCACACATGTGGTGTGGTTTTCTAGTTATTATCACTCTGGTTTACTGCCTCCATCAGATTTTGGCTAAATCTTCTCATCCTTGTTATCTCTCCAGTGTCACCAAACAGATTTTTTTCAACCTTCAGATTTCCAGTTATGTGGTTGATATTGAATATCCAACCATGTAATTCCAAGGAATGCCTTCATTTACTTTTTATCACAGAAAACACTGGATTCTTACATGGAATATGTCACCCTTGGTTCTTATCTTCGAAGAAACATGAAACGTTTCATGTCCCAGCTGATGGAAACATGAAACGTGTTCTGGGTGTCTATTCCTTTCTTCGAAGAGTACTTTCCATCAGCTGGGACAGTGTTGACCTCCCCTTGACGGTGGCAGAAACTCATAAACCAGACACAGGGATGCACTTGCTCTTTTAGTGACTCAGACTCATGCCTTATTTTCTGAGAGACAGTGAGGCTGCAACAATGGGGAAGGCACATGGAAAAACAAGGAGCTCTGCCTAGTTAGAAACTGCTTGTTTTTTAAGGTTTCATCCCAGGCATGGCTTCTCAGGTGCTGTTTTTCTTCCTTGTAAAAAAAAAAGAGTGCCTTCTGATCCTGAAGAGACTGAGTCATCATGTTATTTCATGTGCCTGCCAGCCTATACTGCCCCAACCTCTCCTGCCTTAGAGAGTGTTTATCTGTAAAAAGTGCTTAATACTGTTGACTTGAGTGGGCTCTGCTATACAAACAGGGGGGTTTTGGCTCAGAATATCCTAAGGTATTTCAGTCTGTGAAACAGGAAGGCAAAATGTAGACCTCTCAACCTCCATCTTGAAAATACTTAACCTCTGTCCTTTTACCCAATATGGACTGGAAAACGTTGCATTAGGTGCCAGGTCTTATGTTTCTTTTCTATGGATTTTACATGCAAGCGGTCACTTCACTAACTTGGGCCATATCCTTCTTCATTGTTGGTATTAGCCTGAGTGAAAAAATAAAGGAGAATAACAAAATTCTTGTTTCTAATTAATCTCACTATTTAAAGTTAGACATTTTATTTACAGCCAATTTATAACCATTTAGTCAACACTAAGGATGTTCCACATAGAGAAATGGTTTTAATCCAAGCATCAGGACCCAGCTAGAGGTAGTACTTTCTGAAAAAAGCCATTCAGTTGGCAATGGGATAAGATGATGGGGTTTGAGAAAGAGAGAGGACAATTTTGAGAGATCTTGAATGAAGATTTTCAATTCTCAATTACCGCTGAATCCGAAAACGCAGTAATTCAGCATAAGATTGTTTTCTCCTGGCATCAGCGATATTTCTGCCTTCATCTGTCAGTTGACTCAAATCAGGCAGTTGCAAAAAGTGTGAGCAGGGGCAGTGACAAAGAAATGGAAATGAATGGAGTGGTGGTGGATGTGGCAAGACATATAGATTATATACTTTTTCTCCTGCTTGTCATTCTGGGGAATAATATACATACAAAGTGTCATAGCCATAGTTCCCTGTCTATGAGGACTCACAAGAAATGCTAGGAAATCTTCCCTTTGCTTCCAGGGTGAGGAGCAATTGAAATCCCAGGGATGTGATGACACCCAAGAAAATATAATGCATAACTTTTTAAATTCTTACTTCCTGCTACTCTCGGAATTATATGTACATTTCAACGATACCATATGTAGTCAGTTACACACACAGTCAACACTCTTCAGCCTTCTTGCTATTTGTTCAGACTTTTCACTTCTCTGATCATAGATCTTCCAATCACATTCTAAAACTCAATTGACTCAATTTGTTTGGGCACAGACTGTACCAGAAAACCTCCCCTATTTACTAATCTGCCCTCTATCATAGCCCGAACTAAGACTTTCCAATCTAAGATGGCATTAACTGTTTCTTTAGGGCAGTTTCATACTGTTACAGTCTGCCTCCATCTCTAAGTCCCCAATAGGCACGCACATACTTTAGGACAATGCGATTTTTTTTTTACTTTTTAGAGAAAAGATCTTGCTCAGTTGCCCAAGCTGGAGTACAGTGGCATAATCATAGCTCACTGTAATCTTGAACTCCTGGACTCACATGATTTTCCCTCCTTAGCCTCCCAATTAGCTAGAATTACAGGCACATGCCACCAAGCCTGGCTAAATTTTCTATCTTTTTGGTAAAGAAGGGGTTTCATTAAGTTGCCCAGACTGGTCTGGACTCAAGTGATCCTCTTCCTTGGCCTCATAAAGTCCTGGGAAGACATACATTTTATTTTATTTTATTTTTATTTAATTATTTAATTATTTTTAAATTTTTTTATTATGGTATTATGGGGTACAGTTAGGGGTTAGGTATACAAGATTGCTTCGTTCAGGTACCCTTGATGATAAGAGGTGTCTCCCCATCCCCAGAAAGATATTTATCACCATTAATCCCATCGCCCCCCCCATAGCTTCCCATCACTGTCAGTCATTTTCTTGTGGTAGTGCGTTGGATGATCAGGGTCTACTATATGAGTGAGAACATGTGATACTCAGTTTTTTGTTTCTGTGAGAGGTCACTCAGTATTATAGACTCTAGTTCCATCCAGGTTGCTGAGAAATTCATGAAGCCGCCTTTTCTGGAAGCAATTGTGTAGTGAGACTAGTCACTTATCACTGCCACAAGTAGATCACTACATTAAAACTCTTCCATCTTCATATTAGAGCATATTTAATTTTTAGCCTCCGTAGGGTAAGAGGGTATGCACTTGAGCATTATGAGCAAGTATAAATTTGTGTGCCTAACACAATTCTTGGATTATCATAAGCATACAATAAATTTTAAATGATTAAATAAATTTGTGAGATGATAGAGAAGATCATCTACTTCCCCAGAAAATTTCTTACCCCCATTTTGGGTCATGGTACTTGTTAATCTATCACTAGAAGTCGATTCCGTTAGGTACTTAAGGCTGCATAGTATTCCATTGTGTATATGTACCACATTTTTTAAATCCAGTCCTCTTTTGATGGACAGCATGATTGCTTCCAGGTTCTTGCTATTGTGAACAATGAGGTAACAGTTTTAAACCAGAATTATTCCCAGTCAAACCTGGTTGGATGCTCAAACCCTAGTCATTTGACTTGCTGCACATTTAGCCTGATCATGTCAGAGTAGGGTACTGATCCCTTTGCTCCCAGTCCAGAGTGCTCCCATCTGGTGGTCATCCTCCCGCCACCCCATTTGGTGGTCATCCTCCCGCCACCTCGGAATAAAAATGCAGAGTTCCTTAGCTGGCACCACCCAGCTGACTCCAGTCTTGCTGTGTCACCGGTGACAGTCTAGCTTTTGTGTATGAGGCCTTTCCTCCTGTCGTCCCCTCTGCCTCCCACCCTCACTATGGCCAACGTCCCACACGTCTTCCAACACCAACTCAAAAGTCATCCGTTTTGGAAACTTCCCCATTCCTTTCCCTCTCACCCCACATCAGCCTCAATTTCTCTCCCCTCACTGTGCTAGAGTTCTGTTTTTCTTTCATGGCCCTTATATTTCTTTCCTCTATGTACAATCTCCCCACCAAATCACAGACTTTCTCACCTAACATACACATAATTTTCCTCTTACTGCTTTAGGTTTTCTGTTTTGTTTTTGTTTGAAGATCATACATGATAGACAAACTAGAGAGAAAACAGGAATTCATGGTTCTGCTTTCTCTTCCCATCGCTGTGTTACTCCATCTGCCCCAAGGGGCAGACCTAGTGCTTCTGCATGTCTGACTTTGACCCAAGCCAAAAATGGCGTTTCGATGTCCTTTGCAGCCTTTTTGTGCAAGCCTCACTGTTTCCTGGGTTTCTAACTTCCTCATCTTTTTTTTACAGATTTATGCTTGCTTTCAAATTTGTAGTGAATTATGTGCCAGTTTTTAACTAAATATTAGTTACAATTATAAGCCATCCTTTTTTTGTTTGTTTGTTAGTTGGAGTCTCACTCTGTCGCCCAGGGTGGAGTGCAGTGGCACGCTCCTCGCCACTGCAGTCTTGACCTGCTGGGCTTAGGCAATCCTTCTGCCTCAGCCTTCCAAGTAGCCAGAACCACAGGCACACTCTACCATGCCCAGCTCATTTTTTGATTTATTGTAGAGATGAGGTCTCGCCAAGTTGCCCAGGCTGATCTTGAACCTGTGAGCTTAGACAGTCCTCTCACTTTGGCCTCCCAAAGTGCTGGGATTATAGGCATGAGCCACTGCGCCCGGCCTAAGCCATCTTCTTAAAAGGGCACTGGCAATTTCCCACATTCATAGCCTGCCTTTCCCTTTTCCTCTTGAGTGGGATCATTGATGAATGCCCTGTGAGAAATTGATGTGAGAAACCCTCTTCTGAGCTGCCTGTCCCATAATGTTGCTCCTGCCCTGAGACTCAAGGTATCTTTTCTTTGAACACTTTGAAGTCTGCTTACTTAAACTGGAGGATATTAATCTCACTGTTTCTGGTATATGTGTCAGTTTTAAGGTAGAATCGCTTTGTCCCAGGGTTTCAGCCACTTCTTCCTTGTTCAGTCAGTTCTTTCTTGTTCATGAGAACCCAATCCAGAGCAGCAATCATAATGGATATATTTACTGAATTGGAAACACAACCACCCTGTAAAACAGTAGTTCATGTTTTCCTTTTACATGAAAGGAAATTGAGGCTCAGCAGAGTTCAGTAACTTGTTCACAGCCATGTGCCTCTTAGTGAGGCTGCCTGTGACAAGGCCTGCCAGACTCCATCGCCCTGCCAACTGTGTCTGACAATCTCCTGTTGTGGTGCTTCAGTCTTCTCTGCTCCCCTTCCCACTCCACTCCAAATGCTCTTGTGCTCATTGCATGTCCACATTAACAGTGCATCACTCAGGGAAGGAGTGTGCTATATATTTACAAAGATTAGTCCTAGAGGATATGAATATTGTGAAAAGTAAAAACTTGAGACAAAGTACAGTTAACAGTTTGTTTCAGCAAAGTGCAATTGATGAATTGGGCAGCACTCAGAACCAGAAGAGGGTCAGGGAGCTCCACTCTGCAGTGTGAACAGCAAGCTTCGATGGGCAGAGCATGGAAGAGAATTAGAGAAATTACTCGATTGGCTGCAGCCAGACATCTTGACTTATTTGGGTATGACCCAGCGGAAAGTCCCTAGTTAGAGGTTAGTTGGTGATTTCTTGGTGAAGCTTAAGTTTTGTTTTACTGTTTACATTGAATTAGGTTTTGGTTTGCTTATATAGAAGCTCTGGTTGCAGAGACAACCTTAGGCTAATGACTTCCTTTTTGCTTTTTTAAAAAATTTAAAAAAAATTTTGTCTTTTTTTTTGTTTTGTTTTATTTGTTTTTGAGCCAGAGTCTCCTTCTGTTGCCCAGGCTGGAGTGCAGTGGCATGATCACAACTCGCTGCAGCCTTGAACTCCTGGGCTCAGGTGATTCTTCCACCTCAGCCTCCTGAGTAACTGGGACTACAGGCACCCACCACCACATCTGGCTAATTTTTTGATTATTTTGTGTGGAGGCAAGGTCTCACTATGTTGCCTAGGCTAGTCTTAAACTCCTGGGCTTAAGCAGTCCTCCCACCTCAGCCTTCCAAAGTGCTGAGATTACAGGCATGAGCCACTGCACTCGCCCTCCTTTTTGCTTTAAAGATACAAATTTATTATAGAGACGAGATCTCACCAAGTTGCCCAGGCTGGTCTCGAACCCTTGTACTCAGGCAATCCTCTTGCCTCGGCCTCCCAACATGCTGGGATTACAGGCTTGAGCCACCATGCCTGGCAAAGATACATATATTACACTTTGAAAAGGCCTCCATGGTTAAATAAGATTGGAAATGCCGAGTTTAACAGAATTAATCAGGATTTTCTTTTTCATCTTTAAAACCTTTTAGAATTCCTACTGTACTAATTTGTATTTCGAATCTTAAAAATAGAATATACAGTGAGCCTCCAATTAATTGACTATAGATCTCTTATTTCACAAAACACTTCATGAAACCGATGGTGCATTTACTAAACTTTGGGGGAACATTTTCATAGCATTTGAGAGCATGGAATTTTGTTTCAGAAAGACTTATGTTCAGATCCTGGCTTGGAGGTATACTAGCTGTATGACCTTGAGTAGAGTATTTAGCCTAAGGGTTTGTTTCCTGATATAGCAAGTGGTTATAATACTTAGTCTGTAAAGTCATGAAGATTGCATAAGGTGATATGTATAAAGCTTTATTGTTCATTGTCATTATCATCAAACATTGGTTAATATGTAAAGCACCTGAACAGTACCTGGCACTTAAGAAATAGTTTTGGTCCTGATCTGATTTTTGGCAGTGACCTACGGTATAATACAATAGTAATATGTTGTTTTTTGTTCTTTTGTTTTCACCATCATTCTTGCCAAGATGCTATTGTTCTCAGACTTGTGGCTTTCTATTCAGGTGAAGATTTTGTTAATGTGGACTGCTGTTGACTGTGGCTGTTAGGTTTAAATCCTGGCTTTAGCACTTAATAGTTGTGTGGCTAGTTGGGCAAGTCACTTCACATTTGTAAGTGTTATTTCCCTTATCTGTAAAAGTGGGTATAACGACAGCACCTCCCTCAAGAACTTGTTATGAGGATTAAATGTGATTGTGTACATCCGTTTCTTAACACAGTTCTTGGCACAGTTAGAACTCCAAACCTCTTCCTAATCTTAGTTTTGGAGTCCATGGGTAATGTTCTAACTGGATATATGAATCGTCACCATCACCTTTGCAGCTAACTCGTATTGTTCTAACCATGATTTACATATATTAACCCTGTCTTTATACCAGCCTGTGAAATAAGTACTTATATAGTAAATGAAGAAATTGAGGCATAGAGGGGTTAGTTAAGTATCTGCACAAGTCACCCACCTGTAAGTGGCACAGCCAGAATTCTAATCCAGGTAGTATGTTGGAGTTATTGCTTGAAAAGCCAGGGAAATTGCAGGTCTCTTAGGGGATGACTGTCTTATCTCAAAGGTCTTCACCGGGCTTTGCCAAGGTATCAATTCATTTTAGAATTTTATGTGCTACCTGAAAAGAGTTCCTTAGACCTTAGGTTCCTGAGGTAAAGTTGTTGGCATAACATTTTATTATAAAAATTAAGGTGCTTTACTTGAGTTCTAGTACCAATGGTAGGCCATCTTGCTACCATGTCAAGGCAGTGAAGTACTTACAGGCAGGTTGATATTTTCCTCAACGAAGGGCTTTAGATTTGCTCAAATGATTGGTTGCCATCTGTGTGAAAATTTGACTTTGACTTCCGAAGTTGTGAAAGACAAATGTCTTCAGTTGACCACAATAATTGAATAAATTGACCATGACCTCGGTCACTTGTTAGCTGAGCAATTACTATGTGCTAGGACTGGGAGATAGCTGTTTCCCAAAACAAATAGCAACTGATTCTTCTAGAGCTACCACCCAGTGCTGAAAAGTGGGGCAAATAATTAAGTAAAAGAAATACCGGAAATATGGAGAAGTTTGGTGGTAGGTCAGTGATCATGGAAACCCTGGAAATGCATGAAATCCCCCGAGGAGATGGTGTTGGATGAGAGAAGAGTGGTGTGAGAGCTGCTGAGAAGAGATGGAACCACACAGGAGACAGAGAGGAAGACTGGAAAGACAGGATCCAGAGCAGCCCAGAAAGAGCCCTACAACAAGGTGTGGTCAGCTGTGATGGGTTCTCCTGGGGAGAGGGGAGTGTGAGGACTGAAGCGGGCTGTCACCCACCATCCTGGCAGCCCCTCAGGTACTCCCAGGCAACTGTGGCTTTTACACTCAAACTGCAACCTCTTTGCTGGAATAAGTTCAAGTATGTTTTCCAAAATGATGTTTTGACTTCGGCAATGTTGACACAGAGCTATCATTTCTGATAGGAAATTGTCAAAATACACTTTACAGGTTGTGATTAAAATCTGAGGTAGAGGTTAAAATCTGATGGAAATTACTGTTGTACTAAATTTGATATACACACATATATGTAAAATAATAATACTTTTCCCCCATTAATTCACAGAAATTTAATGTCAGTTGGTTGATCTATGTGGACGCATATTACACAATCTAGACTTTTCAAAGGATAAGTGGATTTGTCTGTCTGTTTCACATCAGATTAATTTTTTTTTCTTTTTTCTTTTTTTAAGTTGTACTCTCACTCTGTCGCCTAGGCTAGAGTGCAGTGGCATGCTCATGGCCACTGCAGGCTCCATCTGCTGGACTCAGGCGATCCTTCCACCTCAGCCTTCCAAGTAGCTGGAACTACAGGCGCGTGCTACCACGCCTGGCTAATTTTTTTATTTATTGTAGAGACTATATCTCACCAAGTTGTCCAGGCTGGTCTTGAACCCCTGGGCTCAGGCAATCCTCTTGCCTCGGCTTCCCAAAGTGCTGGAATTATGGGCTTGAGCCCCATGCCCGGCCATACATGAATATTAAACTGACCCCATTTTAGATTGAATCTTATTAGTTCTGTAGTTAGTAGCATAACATTTAAATACATGTACAATACTTTTGTCAAGGACAGTGGGTCTGTGTTTTACAGAACACACCAGGTGCCATATTTGGGTCTTAGCAGCCACTGAGGCTGCTACTGACCAAAACCAATAGTCTTATTTTCTCACATAGCCAATTGAAATTGCATAATTCTGAATTATTCAATTCAATGAAGCTCTGTCTTAGATGGGGGAGAAAACATTGTTAATGATTATGTCTGCAGAAGGCACCTTTCTGGTAGTGATGTTCAATTACTCCAAAAACTTTAACATCAATTTACTGTCTCTATACAAGCATGTTTTTTGGTAACTCATAGAACTTTAACTGCTTTCACTTGAGTGTTGTCAGTGGTTGAATGTCGTTATGCCCCCCTCACGCTAGCCACCCTCACCAATTTTTTCCCCCCATTTTCAGGCATCTGAAAGTGGTGAGCAGTCATGGCTACCATTTTTAAGTTTTGTATACCTGTGATCCTTAAAGTTGCTACAGTAAAGATTGGCCCCTTTGGAAGCCACATGGAAGACACAGGTTTCTTTTCAGGGTCTTTTTAATAAACATTGAAGTTATTCTTAAATGTAGTGTGTTATACTCTGTTATAGCTCTTCCTTTTTCTTTTCCTTACTTTTATTTTTCTTTATTTTTGTTTTTGATTTGGGGGTCTAACTGTGTCACCCAGGCTGGAGTACAGTGGCACAATCACAGCTGCCACAGCCTTGGCCTGTTGGGCTCAGGCAATCCTCCCATCTCAGCCTCCTAAGTTGCTGGGACTGCAGGCACATGCCACCATGCCCAGTTAGTTACTTTAATTTTTTTATTGTAGAGACTAGGTCTCGACATGTTGCCTAGGCTGGTCTTGAACTCCTGGACTCAGGCAGTCCTCTTGCCTCAGCCTTCCAAACTGCTGGGATGACAGGCATGAGCCACCATGCCTGGCTGAGCTCTTCCTCTTTTTGTTCATGGAGGGAAACAATGGGTTATTCATTTTTTAAAATGTCAGCATATTTTCAACAGGCATTTATTGATTCCTCAGAGTGTGTCAGAGGCTGTGCAGAGAACTTGAGGTTCTTACACTGTGAAAAGTCAGTGGACTGTGGACAACATGACACAGTGTGCTGAAGTGCATGGTAGGTGCTGTGGAGCCAGGTGGAGAAGCCCCTGCGTGTCTGAGGAACCAGGCAAGGACCCAGAGGGAGGCTGGCTAAGGAGTCTGAGTGTAGGAAATGCAGCGCTAGTCAGTCCGACGGAAGAGCATTCCAGGAGGAGCAGACGCAGGTGCAGAAGGCGGGTGGCATGGCACACACAGGAAGCCGCTTGTTTGAGTTTCTGAAGGCTTAGACGTTCGAAGGAGATTTTGATATGCCTGAGCCCTGGTAGAGACTAGCCTGTCTTGTGGTAAGGCCCATCTCACCATTTCGGTTGCATTCACTTTTAATAAGCTCGTGGTAGGATTATGAGAGCACACAGCTAAGGTATGATTTTTCAAAGGAAAGAACTACTTGGTGACATAAAGGGGAGGGAGGGGCATGCCTCATCAACAAGGGTACCTGCATAATCAGTGTTTGTATACCTAACCCTGAATTGTACCCCACATCTTTATAATAAAAAAAAGAAGAAGAAGAAATACTCTGTTGCAGATTTGTAGACTAACATTTAAATTTGGTGGCCAAATAATTTGATCGAAAAGCAATGTATTTTTCTGCTGTTGTTTGGCTTTTGTAGTTTTTTGTCTTCAACAGAAACTTCTTTAAGTCAGTTTTTCTCGTTGTGCCTCTGACATGTTGCTTCAGAAGGCATTCTTTGTTTAAAGTTTGAAACAAACACTGCAGTCCTTGGCAGCTTTGACTTCAGTGGAGACAAAAGCTTCCTGCCTGTTTGTCAAAGAGGCGGGTCTGTGGTTAGAGAACTTGACCTCTCGTTTCAACTACCCAGTCTGGTGTGCCTCTCACTACCTCTCTTAAGCCCTGTTCTGTCCTTCCCTGGTTTTACAGTTCTTTCATCCTGCATGGGCAGTCATCTCTTTGTTTAGCTACTCCTGAGTGATTCTATTTCCCCTGCCTGGCTGGAGGCTTTGGGGGAAGGGGCTTGTCTGTGGGCTTAGGGTTAGGGTTTGTACCCAGCTTCTAAAAGTCCTTAGCACCAAGTAAGCACTCACATATTTGCTGAGTGAATAAATAGATGGGTGAACAAAATTCCCTGGGCAGCTTCTACAGTAGAGAGGATATTGGTGGTAACACCCTGACAGGAAGGGTTACCTGTGCAGCCATTTCTCAAATGAGGCCACACCCATAAAATCAACCAATGAAATGTGCTTGCTTTTGCCCTGGATTTCTGTTTCTGTTCTTTGGAGAGCCCAAGCAGGAAAACGGTAAGGGGTAAGCTGCCTGCTACTTCAGGATGCACAAACTGAAATGCAACAGTGAAAGGAAACAAACAGCGATACATGCATTCATTCAATGATTGTATTGAGCACACATTGCATGCCGGGTTGCATGCTAGAGCTTAGTGACAAAGGTGAAGGAGACAGATCTAGAAATGGATGAATGGTGGTGCCACACGTTTTAAACGCAGGGAGTCAAATCAGGTACTAGAGAGCACAAAGGCAGAAGTGACTGAGGGAAGAGATGAACAGGATGCCACAGTGGAGGATCCTGAGACGGATCCCGAAGGATGAGCTGGAGTCTGGGCATGAAGGGAAGCAGGAGAAATTTCAGTAACTGATGGAATCCTGCAGCTTAACTCTCTGTAACTTTGAGGAAAACATGTGCATGAACCAGACAGACACGTTGTGCAGGCATGATGTGTACAGGGAGTCTGTATCTAGGAACAGTAGGTACAGGGTATGTCTGGGCTATAGGTGGATGGCAGAGAAAGAGAGGTTTAATTTCTGTAATCTCTGAATATCGGAGCTCTAAAATTTCCCCCCTAGAAGCGTAATTCCTTCAGTAAATTAGGACTGAATTATTTTTCTTAGTATAAAATGTTAGATAGTCATGCTATAGAAATTTTGGAAAATTGAAAAAAATCACCTACAGTCTCACCTTAATACAACCATCATTTCTTCTTGTGTATAAGTTGCCTTGCTTTGGTTAGATTACAAGTTTATCTACTACTTATTTTACTTGGAGTTTTACCAGAAGGATTTACATGACTGCATGTGATTCATACCTCGTTTGTACTGGAAGTATCAAGGAACCTGTGCTATTTTAAACTTAACTATTCTCATGTTACCAAAAATTTAGACTGTTTAATTACCCACCACGCTAATTAATGTTACAGTGAACATATTGTGTATAGAATCTCTTTGTTTTTAGAATTTTTCTCAAAAGTTTCCTACAAAGTGAACTTACTATCTCAAAGGCTACATATTTTTGCGAGGTCTTTGTTACTTATTTCTAAGTTATTTTCCAATTTATATGGTTAATAGCAATGTGTGAGAATGTTGTTTGTGCACCCTCTTTTCCAGCATGAACTATTGTAATTGATTTTTCAAAACTTGTTAACTTAATCGCTTAAATGAGTACCTTGTTTAATTGGAGTTTCCTTAAGAAGAGTTGACATTAAAATTCTTGTTTATTCCTGCAATGAATATTTATTGTATATCACTTTGTACCAGAGCTATTCTGGGGAAAGAGCAGTAACAAGCATAATTCCTGCTCTCATACTCTATATTCTTAAACTTAGAGAAGCAATCATTTTTAAAAAATGCTTGAGTAGTTAGATATTTTCCCCAACCCCATGCAGCTTGTAAGTCACTAAGAAGAGATTGAAGTCTGGGTCTGTCTGTTTCAGTCTTACAGTCTTTCTAACATGCTGCCCTCCTCTGAGAAGGGAAGGACAGGACTTGTTAGCCAGAGTGCCTGTTCCTTCATGTATATTGCTCTAACCTTAACTTAATGGAGATGCCATTGCTAGTCCTCAGAACAGGTCTAAAACATATCCTTAGACACGTCATTCCAAGTCATTTTATGAGGTATATGTGAATATCAGTCTCCTTGCTTGAATATCAGTCTCACCTTGTTTGTTTGTGAACAAAATGAAATCCATAGCTTCACACAACTTGTTACCTAGAAGGACTTTGGCTTTTCCAGAAATCAAACGCAACCTCAGACAGGGAGCATTTGTCCCCACTAAGGATATTGCAGGAGTAAACAAAAGTCTCTGAAAACAGTATAAAAAAGACTTTAGTTGGTGGTAGACACATTGGATCCCACGTGTGCAAGGGTGAAGATATTTACATGCTCGGAAGTTGCTTTGGTTTTCAATATGTGTGAGAATTGTCAGCTCCCACTTCTGCTTGAGTTGTAGGGTCCTGCTTGTCCAGAGAGCCTGTGGGTTACCACCAAGTGTTTAACCTGTCCACCTCAAGCTCTAGAGTCAGGGCCTTTTAGCATTGCCCACCACCCTCCCCACAGTATTGGGCACCTATCTTTATAACACCCCGTTATGAATAGCCTACTTCTGGTACTGGGTGAGTAGAGATCATGGTATCCCTGGTGAGGGGTGAGGCTGATAGTGGGTAGACAGCTTGGACTTTATTTCCAACACATGTACGTATAAATATATTAAAGATTATGTAGCTGTCTATTTAAACACTCGTAAATATATCTTACATAATATTCTCATTGACCTATTTCTCTTTTCTAACTCTAGCCCAGTAATTATCTCAGAAAAATTAATCCTTCCATTTCTTTTGTGATCCCTAAAAGTGACCATAATTACCTTTGACAAGAAGACTGTATTCAAATCAAGGAATAGGAAATCTGTGTATTTTAAAGGGAAAATAAGATAAACAAAAGCATCAGCTTCTGCAGTCCTTGAGAGAATCCAATAAATTCTCTTTGGATTCTCCGTAATCTTGTCTGTTTTCTTTGCTCTCTTGTCAAACTGCTTCTATACATTAACATAAATTAAAATGTAAAAACTAAAAAAAAAAAAAAAAAAATCAAGTATCTCTAATTCTATGCCTTGGTTTTGCTTGTTATTGTCCAGATCTGGGGCTAGAACATTGTCAGTTATGCATATGTTTGTAAATGTGATCTGACTTTCAAACAACCAGCTAAAGAGTCAGAGACTGATCTACACGTGTGTTATTTTTGGCTCACACTGTATATTAAACATTTTAAAATTCATTGCCAAACTTAAAGTTCCAGATATTTTACACAATAATCTGGGCTTCCTACTTCTCTTGAAAAATCGCCATCTGGCAACACTGGGCCAGAATTACCCCATCATGCCATTACCTGGGGCTGAGCAGCAGATGCTGCCTGAGGGCGTTGTTTCTCTCATTTTACACAGGTCTTTCTACTTCCTGATAGGCTTTGCTCAGTTTCATCCCTTGCCCTGGCCCTTGAAGACGTGAGTTTATCACCTGTATTCTACAGCAAACACTCATTTAATGTTTCATGTAATTAAAACATACTTCTTGAATAACTTTCATTTGCCTGAGTGTTCCAAATGGTTCCTTTTTTTGAGGGGTTCAGAATCTGTTTGGGAACCTGAGATATAGTTGCACATCAAGTAGGATAATGCAGGAGGTGTCAGGAGGCAGTAAGTACATGGGGAATTTTCCAGTAGGCTATATCATTAGCATACATAGTTAACAAGGCTTGTGAACTCAGCAGGGTGAAGACTGAGCTGGAATGGTCTTGGGAAGATTGAAACTGAAACTGTACTTTGAAAAAATGAGTCCGAATGTCACTGCAGTGAGACTATGGGAAGGGTAGTGGGGAAAATAGTATACAACATAAACAAACCAAGTTGCTGGGGAGGAGCATGGTCAGGAACTGTGAGCAGGTCTGTTTGGAATAAAGGAAAGGTTTAGAGGAGTCAGGGCTGCCTCTCCTCACTGAGAACTGACAGCCTTTCATTCTCACCCTCCTTGTCCATTCATGTCACAATTTCTGGACATACTCTACCCCGAAAAGGCAGCAAGCAGTTTGTGTGAGTATTGGTTCACCTTTTATTTGTGCAAAGCAAGCTTTTCACTTACTTTCTTCATGTTACTTCTTCTTAACTCTCACTCCTACAAGAAAAAAATAGAGACGATACCATGATTTCTGGCATCTTGAGGGTCTTTAGAATCAACTGGGAAAACTTGTTATGCGAGAGACCATAGGGAAAGAGAAAAAAGAGAAGTGAGTTCTGAAATCAGGAGAAAACAAAAGACATGTAGAGGAAGGGTGGGCAGTTTGATATGTGCTGTGGTTAACAAAAGATACCAAACTCTAAAATATTTAAAGTGGCTTATTCTGAAACAAATAAGAGTGGCCCCTTAGGCCCGTGGTACCCATCTTCAGGAGGTCTTGAGAATGTGTACAAACTGTGGGTGGGACAGAAGTTACAGAAAACCGTGAATCAATACATGCAGGATATTCTTGGTTTTGTCTAGGAAGGCGAGCTATCTCTAAGGGGAGGGATTGGGGAGTGAAGGGGTTGGGACTGGGGGCATCTTGGTGGATTCAAAGTCTTCTGGGCTGGCAATTAGTTAGCCAGAGTTATCTAAGGAATTTTGAAAGCAGTAAAGGAAATGGGCAGGTTAAGGAATGATATGGAAGTCAAGTTTCTTGATACTTTGATGAAGTTTCATAGGTGGTTGCAGTCTTCAGAAAGAATGGATTAGTGTTTTAAAAGGTGTCCGGAATTCCCAAAAGAAACTTTGTGGGGTCATAAAATACTTTGATCTTTGATTTTCCTTCACTATCTGTTATGTGATACTATGTCAGTGCAAGACTGGAAAGTAAATATGGTATAAGATTAATTTAAAAACCCATCTCCCCAGGTCCCATAGTTAGGAATTTGACAAGGTAAAGAAAAAGATCAGAGTTTGTCCTCACTACCAAATTTCTGGAGGTGTTATGGTCTGAGTAACGCTTGGCTGTTCCACTTGATACTAATAAATCAAAGGGGCGGGGAACTGGTAGAAAGAAGTTTGTTTCTGAGTTGGAATCCAAGGAGCAGAGCCAGACTCGAGGTCTTTCTAAAATGGTTCTGCTCACCTTTCAGGCTTTTATAGTTCACTTTTTTAAGTGCAGAGTTGTTAGTACCTATACATTAGCCGAGTGACCAGCAGAGCATTATATAGAACTTGAGTTTCAGTCGTATTTATTGACAGTGACATTTTTCGGTCCAGACTTCCTGGTGCCAGAAATCAGAAATGTCTCATAGCTTTTATCAGTAGGATCCAGGAGAAGTTGTAATCAAGCTTGCCGTAGAGTAAAGGTAGTTTACAAGGCCTAAGACATGCATTACACAAAAGTACAAATGACAAAACTTAGAATCACATTGATACAAAGTTATACAAATCATAAGGCTTATGATTACATTGATACTATATTATTCAAACTTATGACCACTCAGAAAAAAATGGAGTAATTGGAGATTTGCAACTTTCAGCTGATTGGTCATAGACTACAGGGAAGTCAAGGATCGCCTGAAGCTGCTTACTGGGAGTGCATAGGAGATGAGGGGAAGCACACCTTTTATTAGCACTCAGGAATATTGTTCAGGAATGTGCAGAAGGGCTTGCACTCTTGTCATGCCCTTCTTTAGGGGCTGTGACAATATGGGCGGACTTTAGCAGGTCTCTGTATCAGAGGGGCTCTGGTTCACCCCACTGTTTCACATAAAGACTAGGTTCGCATCTGAAGACTCCTGCTCTCAAATCTCCTCCAGGACACTTTGAGCTTGTTCCTCTAGTTCTTTGGAACCCCTGATAAGGATCCTCTTCTCCAGTGGGACTCTGACTCTGGCTCCTTCACTATGCTCCCCCTGTGGCCCTTGCAGCTAGTGTCCGGCCAGGTGCTGTGATGGTGAGGCAGTGCCTGGAACCGGCAGTCACTCCTGGTAGCTCCTTCCCGGGAAGAGCTTTGTTTATTATTATTTTTTTTAATGGCGCTTGGTTTCTGCACCCCAGAAAGTGCTAGGGTCCAAGCAGAGTAGCTGTGGCACCAGCCATTGCACCAGGAGAGGCCTGGCCGTTTGCTCCTGAGTCCCCACTTAGTCAGCCACTGACACACACCCACTTACTCACAGACACATACACAAAATTGTCCACACACTCATTCACTTACACAGGGACTCGCATAGTCCAATGGGCTCTGCCGCCATCTTGCCCCCTCTCCTGAGAAAGATCCTTAGGATGGCTTTGCTTGCCTGTGTTCCAGTATCTGATATTGACAGGACTTGTGTAAGGAAGGAAAACCAGTACAACCCTATGTCCTATATAATTTGAATGTAGGATAAAGCTGAAGGAAGAGCAAGCATCCACCTTTGTCCTGTTCCCAACAGGCATACACTATGTGGTAAACATTCAGAGTACCAGGTAAAGGGTTGGGTTTGGGGTATGCTCAAGGCCAGAAAGAACTGGATCCAGTAAAGAATAAATGATACTTTGAGAGTAGGCTCTGGTCAAGGACTCAAAGCTGGGTTGGAGCCCTGGCTGTGACGTCAACACAGGGCAGGACCTTGGTAAGTCATTCAAAGGCTGGACTGAGTCTTTATTTGTAAAACAAGGGGACTAGATGAGGCAGGCTTACCAATCCAGTTTTAAGGGAGTTAAATAGGTGTGATGAGACTAAAGATTAAGCAGAGTTAAATCAATTTCTCTTTTACTACTGGGACTTGTCAGTGTCTTTAAAAAGCTGACATGCATTGTGAATCTCTGAGAGAACAATTGATGTGCAGTATTTCCCAAGCTGAGTTGATCATGGAACCCTTCACTCTGCTCTCAGTAGAAAATTATCTCCACAATCTGCTGCTGTTCTATAGAACTGTTTGGGAAAGGCTGCTCTGAAGTTTTCCTTCCAGCTGTAACATTCCAGTATCCTAAGTCTGTAGAAGGCAACAGAAGCCCAGAAAGCCAGAGGTGTCAAAGGAAGGTCAGAGAATCAGGTTGTTGTACATCTCTAAAGAGATTGCAGATAGGGTGTAGAATGGTGCTGTTGAGACTGGATGCTCTCTTTGTAGATCTGGGAAGCAGATGGAACAGAAAAGTGGGAGGGTGAAATTAAAACAACAAAAATAAGTGTAGAATGAGTCCATTTTGCCATGAAGGGAAGAAAAGAAAAGTTGAGGTTGCAGAAGCTTTGAGATAACTTGGAGCTTTTTCCAATAGAGAAATAGTGAAAAAATCTGGAACGAGGAATCTGCTGACCTGATCTGGTCTGAACATGTCAGTATTTGGGTGACTTGGAGCTTATTAACCCATCTCTCTGGGCATCAGTTTTCTGTTTTCCAAGAAGAGAGTTTATATTTGTAGGCCCGTAGGGTTGTATCCAGTTAAAGTTAGTAAAGATTGAGGTCTCAGGCAATGGATTTAGCAAGGAAAGATGTATGAGGAAATGAGGCCTGAGACCTAGATTAGAGAGAATTAGGTCAAGAGAGGGCCTTTACGAGCCTGGTGAAGATGGGTCTCTCTCAACCTGAATTCCAACTACTGGTATTTCTCCACAGAATTGCACATAAACTGAACAGTGTCCTTTCAGTTGACTTCTTATGTCAGTGTGGCTTAATTTCCCAACTAAACCCAGCAGGCATCTGAACTAGAGTGAGCTATCATTAACTCTCCCAAGGAATTGATTTACATAATTAATTTCTGCCCGGATTTATGGGTCTTTTTGTTAGTATAGTGTCTGAATAATTGCATTTTGGTGAGCCATTTCTAATTTTTGTTGGTTTGTGGGCTTGTGACATATTCTGGGTTTGGTTTTTCTTCTTGAGTATTTGCTAAAGTAAAATTGGTTTTAGTAATTTCTTAACTATGGGACACAGTAATGCATATCTTGGTAAATAGTTTCAGATATTTGGGAAGCACCCATGTATTTCTTCTTCAAGCACTTAATATATTCTTAGCATGATTATGGACGTTCATTTATTCCACAAGTGTTTGTGGAACACATACTATACACTAAGAACTCTGCTATGTGTTAGGGTGAAGCAGTGAACAGATACATCGTTATTATCCTCATGACCTTTGTGAATAGTTACCTAGTCTCAAAGAAAGAACTATTGCCTGTGCAAACATTTCACTCCTTCATTCATTTTTATTTACTGATCCTTTTCGTTTTAAGTCATGAAAGAATGATAAAATGGTAACTTTCAAGAAAGCTTTGACAGAAGGAAAATCTGCTTAGTCACCTTGTTAACCCAATACATGGTATGAGAAGAGGAAAATGTTTGATAATATTAAGGGACACAACTGTGGTAAACAACCTTATGCTTCTATTTCTTTATTAGATCATCGGATCACACACAATGAAAAACCCATAAAGAAGCTAAGACTCTTTATCTCCCAGAAAAATCCTTAACTGCTATATGCCAGTCTGTCCTTAAGCAGTCAAATTTGATTATGCACCATTTTATATTAAATATGTTTCACATAGGGGAATAATGGCACAGCTAATGCAAGAAAACGTAAACCCTTTCTACTCCGAACAGGGGTTGGAACGCACACTTGCATTGTTCTTTATGTGTTTTCCCCAAACATATTTGTTTCATTGAGGAGTTCTGATAATCTTCACAGCTGTACTCTAAAAGCTGCATGACTAAAAGAATTCACAGGGCTCAGACTGCCTAACACTGTGTGCTCATGCTTTAGAGAGTTTGCTGCATTCTGTATCTCTTCCAGAATGTTAACACTCTAAAATGCTGGGCAAAGTGATTTAATACTTAAACATTTGGGATTTTTTTCTCCTTTGTAAATAAGATGCTACCAAGAAAACACCTAAACATGAGATTGTCAGTAGTGAATAGGGATGGCGAAGATAATATGCAGGCTGTACACCCACTGTCACTGAAGCCTGTTGCTTCTCTAAGCTCAGAACATTCTTCAGATCTTGAAGTGCAGTTTTTCTGGGCTTAGGAATAGTAGTGCCATGATCTCTATCATGGACTTTCTCTATTCTATCCCTCTCTGAAGTGTAAAACTGATCTCTGGATTATAGAAGGTAGCATTTTCCTTGAAATTCCAGGGCTAAAGGAATTGGAAAGTCAGCATTGAGACTGTGTTCCATCCTGCCTTGGGTGTTCTGTGTGTGGTGTGATGAATGGGTTCCAAGGTGATAGTTTTTACTTCAAATCTACTTGACATCCTTTGAAAGTCTCAATTTGCAGTCCTCACAGAAGAAAGCATGGAAAAATAGTTTCAAGTTCAACTTGTCTTTAACACCTTTGGATACATTTATTGTGTTCAAAATGAAAATCCAGTTTGAAAGTTAGGGCTGGCCAGGATCTGACTGCCTCACTTTAGTATGAGAACATCAGAATAGGTTCATATTGTATTTTAATGAAAAACCTGGCTCTTTTAAGTCCACCAGTATTTACAGTAATGTTAGTGTTTTGTTTATTTCTCTTCCACCTCTGGCTCCTCTTGTTTTTCGTCATCATCAGACATCTCAATGCCAAGAGTCCTCATCGTTTCACACCACCTCCTCGACTTCATCCTCCTGGGGTCCTCGGCTTCTAGTCCACACGTATCCCTCCATTTCCTTAGTGAGTTCACATATTTTGGCAAGTGAGGGTTTATAGGTGCCATTTTTTTTTTCCCAGAATCTAAAATTCCTTATCACATTTGGTTTGACCTTACAGATAGCTTCTGCAGCTTTTTAAGGGCAAGGACTTGGCATTTTATGGAGCTAGACAAGTGAAATGCTCTTGATAAAGTCATTTTTAGACTTTGGTGCATTCTTGGCAGCTTCTGGGGCTTCTCTGCCATCTGGCTGGTGGCTCTGTCTCCCCTCAGTGCCCTGGTTCCCTCCATGTCCTTCCTACTACTGCCCAGCTGGGCTCTGCAGGGCCCATGTTTCCTGAGATGGTCAGGTAAGAAAAGTACATAGGTGTAGGATGGCTCCACAGAGGCCCAGGGAGGGCAGGGAGACGCTGCCCAGTGGCTAGAAGCTAGGAAGTAGACACTCATCTGGTCCTCTGCAGGTTTTGGGCAGGTCCCATGCCCTCGCTCAGCCATGTGTCTGCGCACCAGCTGTGTACCCACCAGGTGCCTGTGTGCCAATGATGTTGGGTGGCGTGGGTGTAGTTATTCTGTGGATTCTTGACTTCACCACAGAAAAGAATTTCAGAGTGAGTTTAAAGTATAGTTTATGACATAATTTTTTGGAAAGAAAAGACACTCGGGCGAGAGCATGGGTACCTTAAGAGAAAGGATACATGCTTGCCTTTAACAAGAAGCTTTATGTAATTTTACAACAATGATTAAGCAGACTATTCCATGAGCTGGAAGTGGAGGGCTGCAGGTATCTGGTCATGAGTTTTGATTACCATCTCTCAACCTTTTAAAGTCACGAGGACCTTCTAGATAATGAAAGTTACTGTCTAACCAGACTTGGGCTTTTCTTAGAACATAATATCTGTGTTTTGGGTAGTTCCCTGTTGTTTTTGTGATTTACTGCGCTGGTAGTTCCACATTCCAACCTGCAAGGCGGTCAGGTCTGATATGCCTGGTCAGTTGTGTGAAGGTCATATACCAATAAGAAACACATCCGAATGCTTGCTTCTTAGTTATCTAGATTAGACCTGCCTAAGAAAACTTGCCTAACTACTTCTAAATGATGTGCTATGCAAACTGTGCCCGCCTTAACGTCCCCCTCTAAGAGATTTTTGATCCCATAATTATATGGGGTGATGAAGGAGGAAGATCTGTCTTCTATAACATGCAAAGCTATCAAGGGACGTAGGTCTACCTAGCCAGGGCTATAAAAATCTCTCCCTATCTGATCTAAAGCATCCAGGTTGGTTTTAATGATGGCATTGATTGCAGGAACCAGTTGGAGTCCTTGCATAATTATTGTGCAGGCATGAAATTGCTTGATTCTGGAAGAAACAAATTTATCCAAGCAGTTAAAGAGGCATAGACCAAAAATAGCAGAAGTATAATTGTTACAATAGTCCAATAAAAGGAATAACTCAAGCAAAAGAAGGTATCAAGTTTTTAATAGTGTCCCAAATAGTGTTGGTAGTAGGAGCTTTTTTCTAAAACCTTGGTGCCACCTAACCTTATCATAAATTTTTCTTTAAATTATTGTATTTGACTTATCCAAAAATATTTACAGAAGTGCAGCAAGTTTCTAGAAGTTTTACATATTAAAATCTAAGTTGGTGGCTATGGAAGAGAAAAGAACTGAGTTAAAAGCTGTTAACAGGATAACACAAAGGAAAGTATTTAACTTGTACGGCTCTATTAAACAGCTGTGTGTCATTTTGAAGGTGGCATGGCAAGTGGGCTGTTTTTCATAGATGATGTAGACAAACATATTTTGAATAAAAGACATTTCTATAGAGATAGAATAAGACAGAGGTTAATGTCTGGAATTGTTTATAAATTAGCTTTTAGGATTTCTGATGCATCCTCGAATGGCAGTGGCAATCTGATAGATTCTTCTGGACTGTATTTTGAACCAGACATTCAAGCGAACTTTCTGTGAAGTTTGTATATCAGCAGGCAGGTATGAGGTTGCTTAGTTGTTTAGATTGAGTTTGCAGGGCTCTAAGAAAAGTACAGTTTTAATTTCTAGTGATCTCAACTCAGAAAGTTCGAAGAAAAAATTGAAAACGTTAATCTGGAAACTTGTAGCCAGAAATAACTTCAGGCTGCAGTCTAAATAGTGGAAAATAATAATTCAAAAATAGTGAACAGGATTATTTATTTATTTAAATTTTTTTAAATGTGAGGTAAACAGGATAATTTAAAAACAGGTGTACTATAGTTTTTTTTGAAACATAATTTTTTCCCTCCAGTTTGTTTACTTCTATTAAAGACAAATTGTAGTAGTGATACAGATTTTTCAGGTCAGCCTGGGCTTCAAGTGTCAGCTCAATGGGTCAGCCAGTTGAGCCCCAGAGAGGGTCAGCTCAAAGAGCTGATAAACCTAGCCCCAAAAGTGTCAGCTCTAATGGACTGGCAAGCCAATCCCTGAGAGTGTTGCTGGTTTGGTGGGCTGGCAAGCCTAGCCCCTGGAGTGTCTCAGCTTTGGAGTTTCGCGTTCTTCCAGCAGCTCTCCCAGTTGGCTGTCAAGCCAGACCCTGGGGTGCGTAGCTCTTCAGGTCGGGGTTCTTGTCTCGTGCCCAGGAAGAATGAGGGACACGGACAGCCAGAAAGTGAGAAAGCAGGATTTATTAAGAGAACAGAAAAACTCCCGCAGTGGGAGGGCACCCTAAGGGGTTGCTGATTTGGAGCTGAAGCCCGGTCCTTATATAGCCCTAAGGCTGAGGCGACTGGCTTGCACTAGCTGTGAGCTGATTGGTCATTTTTCTATCCCAGCAGTGAGTACTTAAGCTCTAGCTTGAGAGGCTGGTAGAGAGCTTGTTTACCAATGCTAGTGTATCAGCCTGAGAGGCCTGCTTGAAGTTTGCTACATTGTTACCAGGGGACTCACCCTGTCTGTCAGCCTAAACTTTCTCTAGCTATTTCCTGTCAGTTTATTTATTTGATCAATTTATTTGTAAATAAGTTTTAAACTTATTACATATAGCTTATTTGCATAGAGTGCAGCAGAAATAATTATTTTCCATATAGGTTCCTTTTAAATTGCCTTTGTTGGAACTTTTTCCATACAGAATTTTAGATTTGATTTTCCAAAAGCCACTGAGCACAGCCAAGGATCCGCCTGTTTGAGTTGGGTACATTTCTCTCTTTGAGGTTCCAATCAACTTGGGGTTCCTGAGGCCATGAAGTAAGCCAATTTTCTTACCTACCCAGGTCAGAAACCCTGCAGTGCTGAAAAGGTACCAGGCCAGCCTTTCCAGGCCCGTTTTTAAAAAATTTTTTTTTTTTTTCTTATTCGGAGTCTCACTCTGTTATCCACCCAGGCTGGAGTGCAGTAGCATGCTCATGGCTACTGCAGTTTCCTGCTCCGGTTCAGGAGATCCTTCTGCCTCAGCTTTCCGAGTAGCTGGAACTACAGGTGTGGGCTACCATGCCCAGCTAATTTTTTGATTTATTGTAGAAGCGAGGTCCTCACCAAGTTGACCAATTTGGTCTTGAACCCGAGGGCTCAGGCAATCCTCTCGCCTCTGCCTCCCAAAGCGCTGGGATTACAGTCATCAACCACTGGCGCCTGGCCTTTTATCTGCTTTTAATAGATTTTAATCTTAATTCATCAGTTTGTTTTGAAATGCTATTCCAGCCAAAGCCTTGGTAAAATAACCAGAATTTTACATCACCTCCTGTTAAAAAAGAAAGGAGATTCTCATTGAATTTATGTAAATAACCATACTGTTATAAATCAGTATTCACAAACAGCTTTCAAATTCTGGAGAAATCAGGCAGAGAGATGACGCATGTTTCATATTTGCTCACAAGAGCATACTTTACTTATTTGTTAAAAATTGTAAATACATTAAAGTAACTCCAAAAAAACAAAATGAATCAGTGATACTTCAAACAAAAAATTATAAAAATTGTTTTTTATTCAGTCCACACGATTAACTCTTGTTCTGTTTTATTTTGGGTTAGTAACACTCACAAGCACTTATATTCTCTAATAAGAGTCCTGTAAGTTTTTGTTTTTCTAGTCTAATGGCATAATCTTTAAAGTTGTTAGAAATTGGCACTGAAGAACACTTGTTAGAGTTCTTTAGCTGATTGTAAACTGCATCTTGAAAAAGATCCAGTAAAACAATAATTGTGGCTGACAAAAATTTTAGGATAGCCATTGTTAAAGACATACTTGACAAGAAAATCTTGTTATTCTGTGGCATATAACAACTTAACTGTCTCTTTCCTCTTTTTTTCTTTTTTGGTAGTTTACTTAGAAAGTAAACAAAAACCTTTGATTATTTCTTGAAATTACACTAAAATCTTGTTTAAAAGAGAATAGCAAATTTTATTCTCACATGAGTGTATTAGTAACATTGAAGTTAATTTTAATAAAACCTTATAAACAAATCTATCTAATTGTAATTAGTTTGACCTCAAGGTAAGATTTTTTTCTTTTTTTTTTTTTTTTTTTGAGTCGGAGTCTCACTCTGTCGCCTAGGCTGGAGTGCAGTGTGGCATGTTCACGGCCACCCCAGCGTCGTCGACCAGCTGGACTCTGGTGATCCCTCCACCTCAGCCTTCCGAATAGCCGGAACTACAGGCGCGTGCCACCACACCCGGCTAATTTTTGATGTATTGTAGAGAAGAGGTCTTGCCAAGTTGCCTGGGCTGGTCTTGAACCTGCGGGCTCAGGCAGTCCACTTGCCTTGGCCTCCCAAAGTGCTGGGCCTTTTAAAATCTTTTATAATTTTTATTAAAGGACTTATCAGTATGCTAAAAAAGCACTGTTATGTTGACATCTTGGCATTCTGACCCAGCATCAGTGTGTTTTTTATATTAATGTTTAATTTTGAAAATAAATAATTCCCTTTAGCAAATTTGTACATAATTTTTTAAATAAATTCCTTTTCATGAACTTTATCATGACTTAGACCATTTGCAACATGCTTGGACTTCCTGTTTTGCCCTATAGTACTTCCCTTTTCCCCAAATAATCAGTCATTTTACATTAGGACAGAAATCCACCACACAAGATTCTTTCTTATATGAAATTATTCTCTTTTCTTTAAGACCTTTCTTATCAAAATAAATCTTCATATCTATTTCTTCCTTTACATCTCTCTTACTTAGTTGCTGTTTCTTTTTTTTACTTTCTTTCATAGATAACTGTTCTAACTCCATAATTTAATTAACCTTAAATAACCTTTGATTTAGGCAGAATTATTCCTTTTTTTCTGGTTAAAAAGGAGTATTCAATGTTTACATTTTAGTTAGAAGTGGCTGAGCCATGTAAGGAAAGCAAAATCTCCAAGTAACCTTGAAACCGTGAGTTTTATCCCAACATCAGGAGTTTAGTAAACAGCAGATTCAAAGCAGGCAGAAAAGAAAGAACTGGATAGAGAGCTTTAGAAGACTCTCTTTAACCCTATCAGTGTAGGTTAACCATTTGAGCGTTGAATTTTTCTTGCTGCAATTTGCCCATTTGCTTTAAAATGTGCACAAACAGCAGGCCTTTATATTAACCAGCTGCATTTTTGAAAACCTGGCATGCCTTCTCTCCAACATAAAACCTGTTGGAGTGCCCAAAGGGGGCCTTCCTTACCTCTCTTTAAGAGGATTTCTTTTCTTTCTTTTTTTCCTCTAAGGGAAGGAGCGAATGCAATGCTGAGGGGCTTTAGGATGCACCTCAGAATTACATTTTTGAATCCTAAACTATTTTCCAGGCTGTGAAAAACAGCTCAGAATAATCCAGGGACCGTCAGCCTATAGCAGGAGGTCAGAGGCTTAGCAGAAGCTTAACAGGATTACCTGAGGAGAAGCGTGAAGTCAGTGGGTTGTCATGGACTCCTACTGGTACGTATCTCCAGGTTTGGGTGACTCTTCCCGAAGTCTTTTGTGTTAGTTCATATTGAGACTAGGCCTCATTACAATAAAATATTAACCTTTTTTGTTTTAAACCATCCAATCTGAAACCCTCCCAGTTCTTTAAAGTACAGCCAATGGAGAGTTTGAGGGTGTAGAGTATATTACCCATCTTCTTGTTTGCATTTCTCAAGGAAAAATTTTGAATTTTGCCTTTGAACCCTTGAATGAATAGATTTCAAATGTGAACCAAACCTGTTCATATTCCTTAAAGGAAAATTCTGGAAGAGGTAATATAATTAGTTATGCCAGGCATCCTGGATCTCTGATGGTCCCCAGGCATCTGAGCATTCTAGAGCCCTCTTGTGACTGCCTGCACATTCCACCCTACAAGGTGGTCAGGTCTGATATGCCTGGTTGGTTGGGTGAAGGTCGTGTACTGATAAGAAAGACATCTGAATGCTTACTGTTTCTCAGTTGTCTAAATTAGACCTGCCTAAGAAAACTTGCCAAACCACTTCTAAACTATGTGCTGTGCTAACTGTGCCTGCCTCACCAAGTGACTCCAGCCTGGTTTCTGCCCCAAAGAGTTCACAGGAAGTCATACACAAATTAAGCCTCACACTGAGGTGGGAGAGGTGCAGAAATGGAGCTGCGTTCAAGACACGTCTTGACGGGGAACGTGAAGAGCTCAGTTCCATGCAGAGGACAATTTGAGCCAGGGAGCCTTCACAGAGGAGGCATCTGGAAGGATAAGAAGGCATTCAGAGGAGAGACCTCTCAAGCCTGAGGGAGGTCAGCCGCACTTGCACATTCATTCTGCTTTGTCATTTGCCATTACAAGCCCTGCTTTTAGCAGTATTGCCCCAAGATCGTTTATTCATTGCCAAAGCAGAGTCAGAAAGAACAAAAACTGTCCAATGAAAGACTGTTTCACATTTTGAGTTGACTAGGCCAGTGTTTCTCAACTCATACATGCTAAGGATCACCTGGATGCTACCCCAGAACTCCTAACTCAGTAGTAGGTGAGTCGGGATACAGTAATATGCATTCTGATGCTGTCAGCCTGTGGGCCACCCTTGAGTAGCCCTGAACTGGACAACTTGATTGTGTAATGATGATAATAGAGATGAGAAGTAATGAGTTCTCAATCATCTTCACTAAAAACAGGTGAATTTTTAAAATTAATAATTGACTAACCTTTTAGTGAGTCAGATTCCTTTTGTCTCTTCCATTGGGATCTCTCTCTTTTAATGGAACTAGACTTGTGCTTCACTGGGGGTTGGGGGTGTGGGCAGAATAGACATTTTTAAAAGGATCAAAAAGACCAGATTCAAAATCACCAGATTGAAACTATTTTAGAGCCTTGAAATACAGTGCCAACCCTACTTCTCTTGGGGCCACCATAGTACATACTCCAATTTTACTTTGTTCCACAGTGTGGAATGTTCCTCCCCACCTCCTTTTTTTTTTTTTTTTTTTTCTTTTTGAGTCAGGGCCTCACCTGTTGCCCAGTCTGGAGTACAGTGGCATGATCATAAGTCACTGTAACCTCGAATTCTTGAGTTCAAGGGACCCTCCTGCCCTCAGCCTCCCGAGTAGCTGGGACTACAGCCACCACACCCAGCTAATTTCCTAATTTTTTTGTAGATTGAGGTCTCACCATGTTGCCCGGGCTGATCGCGAACTCCTAGGCTCAAGAAATCCTCTGACTTTGGCTATCCAAAGTGCTGGGATTACAGGCGTGAGCCCCTGCACCCAGACCTTCTCCCCCATTTTCTTCTGGCAAGTTGCTCTCTGTACTGAGAGGCCTGGCTCAGAAGTCTCCAGTGCTGTGGACACATTGGTTGTAAGCGCCTCCTGGTGATAGTTGTTCCTTCCCTGTGACTTCACCTATATTACTTACTACATTATTACATTGAAGTGCATATGCATGCTGTCAGCTTCTTAAGGATGAAGCCCATGTTTGTTTTTCCTCTTGATGCTACCAGTTTTGGTGTCTGGTAGGCAGTGCTCAAATGTTTGCCGAATGAGTGGCTGAAAAATAGATAGGACCTTTTCCTTGTGGTGGAGTATTTTACTTCTAAGTTTCCCTCAGGAGGACAATATAGTTATCCCATTTGTTGTATAGATATTTTGATTCAGACTTAATATGTCAGACATTAAACATGTTAGACGGTTGTGATTATGGATCTGAACTCAGTTATGGATCTGAATTGTTTCAACTTCCCGAATCTGTTAAAACAAGCAGCTTATCCTGGTTGTAGATTGAAAACCTCCACTGTTTGGGAGCCGCCTATTATCCCAACAGCCTGCTACTTCCTTCTTGAGCCTCTGGGCTGGCAGGCCATCCTGTCTCCTATTGCTTCAGTCAAGTAGTGCCTCTGCTGCATGAACTTGAAACTCCTGACTGTAGAAATTCTAGTTGTTTAAAGCTGTGGCTTTTGTACTGATGCTAATTTTCTCAGGCAAACTGGTCCTGCTGACTAGACCAGATCTGCTGGCAGAGAGAATATGCTGCCAGTGGGGTAGAGTTTGGGATACATTTTGTGACCTACTTCCCTTCCCACCCTGGTTTTAAACCTTCTGCGTGTTCTCTCTTTCTCTCTCTCTCTTTTTTTTTGAGTCAGGGTCTCTATTGCTCAAGCTGGAGTGCAGTAGCACAATTGCAGCTCACAGCAGCCTTGACCTCCTGCCTCAGGCCAGCCTTCCACCTCAACCTCCTGAGTAGCTGTGACTAAACCACCATGCCTGGCTGATTTTTTGTATAGATGAGGTCTCACTATGTTGCCTAGGGTGATCTCAAACTCTTGCACTCAACCAGTCCTTCAGCCTCATTCTCCCAAAGTGCTGGGATTACAGACATGAGCCACCATGCCTGACCCCTTTTACTCTTAAGTGTGGCAAAACTTGTGTAATAGGAGAAGCTTCAGCTTTTTTTTTTTTTGAGTCGGAGTCTCACTCTGTTGTGCAGGCTGGAGTGCGCTGGCATGCTCATGGCTACCCCAGCCTCAACTTGCTGGGCTCAGGTGAACCTTCCACCTTAGTCTTCCAGGTAGCTGGAAATACAAGTGTGTACTACCATACCTGGCTAATTTTATTTATTATAGAGATGAGGTCTCGCCAAGTTGCCCAGGCTAGTCTCATGCCCCTGGGATCAGGCATTCCTCTCACCTCGGCTTCCCAAAGTGCCGGGATTACGTGAGCCACCACGTCTAGTTGAGGAGAGGCTTCAGCTTTAAATAATGAGCTCTTGTGATTGTCGTCTGAGCTGTGATTAATGATATCCAGAGTGATGGGTCAGAATTAGTTGCACTTTTGAGTTTCTTGCTTTGTCGCTTGGGGCTTTGTGCTCCTGAGTAAGGGTTTTCCATTCTCCAAACCTCAAGTGAGCGTAAAATGAGTGTTGTAACAACGCCTGCTCTTCCTAGCTCACAGGTCCTTGTGAGGTTCAAACAAGTGAAAGTTCAGAAGGTTAGAAAGTGCAAAGCACTGTACAAAAGGGTGTGTAATTTATTGTGTATTTAGTAGGCGTTAGCTTACCATAATCACCACTTGAAGGCACACAAAAGGGTGCTAATTTATGGTCATCATCATCTGAATCTGGCTCCTCCACATCTGTGGATGTCTCTGAGAATAGTTTGCCTTGGATCTTTTGGGTCTCCATGTCATTTGAGAGACAGTTTTTCAGAGGCCATGTCTGATCTGCTCCCTGTACTTCACATGAAGCAGAAGATTCACCCAGCTTCTGGAGTGTCCCGTGTAGCTCACTTGTGAAGTCAGGCAGCGGGCGTGAGTGAGCAAGCTCTGAATTGCCAGATTGCAGGAGGGAGTTTGGGAGGTTTTGCTCGGAAGTTTCCTTCTTTTGTGCTGCCTTTAGTCAGCTGCTACTTGGAACACGCAGATAAAAACAAATGCTGCTCTCCTGGCAGTCAAGCGGGGCTTTTAGCAGCTTGGGTAGCCTCACAAAGGGCATCTGTTTATGACCAACTGTACATGGGGCACTAGAAAAAACCGTGATTTCCAAGACCCAGCCCTTGTCCCAGGGAGCTCACAATCTAGCTATTGCTGTGAGAGCTAACGGAGGTGCGAGTTGAACAAGCTCATTTTAAAAAGACTCGCTTTCATGCATCAGTGTGCGGAAGGCCAAGAAGAGTGAGACTGGAATAGGGCCAAGAGGTGTTACCAGAGAAGGCTCAAGAGAGAAACCTGCTGATAGGGAAGAGCTGGAGTGGGGGTAGACGGGGGAGCTGCTTGGTTCAGAGCAGTTCAGGGTAATAAGTTGCGCCGCATGGTCACTGGACCCGGGGGAGTCACACAGTCTGTCTTGGACTCAGTTTTCCCTTGTGCAAATATGGGAAGCTGAATGTTTATTTCAGACGTGAAGTCTTCTAGTTTTCTGAGGTAGGCTTGAGAATAAGTTTACTCATGAGTGGCAGGAGGAGGTGAACTGCCTGTGTGACCTTGAGTAGTTCACTAGCCACCCTTGGTCTGAGATTCCCCTCCAGTGAGAACAGTAACTGGCAGAGAGCATGTCAGCACTGTGAGCTGTTCTCCTTGATGTAGCCTTTTGGAGCTAAGCCAACACTCTGGCAGCATGGAAACTACTTGTTTTCTGTGTGATGTGAAAAAACAAACATGTTTTGGAACTAGAAAGATACAAACTTAGCCATTTTCCCTCCCTGAAATTGAATTGCAGTCCTAGAGATTTGCTGAAAGAAAGAAAACAACCTGAATGGATGATTGGATTTTGGAACCCCTCGTGAGGTCTTGTATTTCTCTGAACTAGATTTTGTTGGTATTGAGTGATAGTGAGGTTTTCCTCAGGTTTGCTATGTGGCTTGTGATGAAATTCTTGAATATATGAGTAAACATTTCAACTTTTGCATTAGAGCAGTCTCATGAGAGAGCCCTACATACTTAATGTTGTGCTTTACAGGTCAGCTTAATAATTCCCTCCAGTGCTTAGCTATGTGTAGAAACTGCGCCTGTGCTCCACATAGAACTCTTTTGGTCTATGTATACCCTCAGTGTGGAACAGAAGGTTCATTCTACAAAAGTAATGCTGAGTAAAAGACATGAGGGAGAAAGGACAGGTAACCACGTGGGGACCCGCCAGGTAGGAAGCCTGAGTCTGACTCGTAGTGTTTGCTGGTACCTGTGATGCACACACTCCCACTGGAGCCAGTGTTAGGCTACTGACCTATGTCTGCTGACTCTCAGCATTCCTGTAAACTTAGCATCTGGTTTGTGGCCCAGAAGATCTGGTTTTAGCATACACTGAAGGGCATTGCCAAAGAGAATAGCAGATTTTTTTAAAGTGTATAAATTTATGTAAGTTATGATTGAGTGCAGGGTGCGGTGGTGAGAAATGAGATTGGAATGTAGAGTGGGAGCAGACAGGAATGCCAAGTTCAGATTTGGTTTTACTGTTGTTAGGAGTTTTTTTGTTTGTTTGTTTTTGTTTTGAGTCAGTGTCTCACTCTGTAGCTCAGGCTGGAATACAGTGCTATGCTCATGGCCACTGCGGCTTCTACCTGCAGGACTCAGGTGATCCTTCAGCCTTAGTCTTCCAAGTAGCTGGAACCATAGGCGTGTACCACCACACCCAGATACATTTTTTATTTATTATAGAGACGAGGTCTCACCAAGTTGCCCAATCTGGTCTGGAACTCTTGGACTCAGGCTATCTTCCTGCCTCTGCCTCCCAAAGTGCAGGGATTACAAGTGTGAGCCACCACAACCAGCTTTTTTTTTTTTTTTTTTCTGTAGGAAACAGGAAGTCAGTAGAATTTTTTAAGCAGCTGAGTAATGTGATTAGCTTTTCAGGGTAGAAGCTCTGACAGCAGTATGCAGTAGGTTATATAGAGAGTGTTGTCTAGAATTCAGGTTAGTAGGCAAGTGCCGAAGATAGTCAGCATCTTAGCCAAGGCAGCCTGGAGGGCAAGGGTGGAAGGTGGGAGGAGAACTAGAGTAAGGGAATGTTGGTGGGTGAAATTAATATGAATTGATGATTGATTGGAAATCATGTTAGAGAAGGAAGGAGCTGAGGAAAATCTTGTATCAAGATTTCTAGCTTGGAAGCTGGGACTGACAATCAGATGATGAATTGAGAATTTAATGTCATGAGTTGCAATGTTGGAGGTGGAGAAGGGCGAGTAGATGTTAATTTTGAGGAGTGTGTAGGCTGGACCTTAGAGGGGAGTGGATAGGGACTGGAGCTTGAGGAAGGTAGATCAGAGGTGGAGCTGAAATATGGAATTCCTCAGTATGTTTAATGGGCTGCCAGTAAGCACTTCCTCTTTTCCAGGCATTGTGCCGTGATAGTACATCAGCTTGCTCAAGAAAATCAGGAATTGTAAAAATAAAATAAAATTGAAAAACGGAACTTGGAGAACAACCATCACTTAAAAGGCCAGTGGGCAGGAGAGGAAGAACCAATCATTAAAAGAAAAAAAAGGACAGGGGGTGGTAAGGAGGAATGAATTGTTAGTGTGGTTAGAGAAACAAGAAACCGGAGAAGTTAAAGGGGGAGGAGTTTCAAGAGAATCATGTCAAATGCCCGCGGAGAGGGCAGGTAGGTCATTGGTATTGGCATCGGGTCATGGGGTGAGCTAAGAAGGACAGTCTCTTTGGAGATATGGGGATGGAAGTCAGATTGCAATCGGTTGCCTTTAGAGGGCAGTCTTTGAGAAGTCACTTCTTTAGGATAAAGGCAGAACTGACATCACCAGAAATGGTGTGATATTTAGAGATAAGTCTTCCTCTTCCTGCTGGCTCCTCATAAACTTCCCTGTTATGGACTCTCTCAAGGCCAGTCCTTCTGTCTGCCTTGCAGATCCTATCTCCTTCCTCCAGGTCTCAATTCTCTTTACCTCGGTAACTTTGTCTTTCCCTCTTCACAAGCTCCTTCCCAAGAAGCTCTCTGAGGTCTCTCCTAGCTGTCCTAGTGCCTTCGTCTTCTCTACAAACAGTGAAGGTAGTGTGTCTGCATGTGTATCTCTATTTTTTCAGCTCCCACTCACTTTGCAACCCATCACAATCTGGATTCCAGCCTATATCTCAGATAAAACTGTCCTTAATAGGCTCACCAGTGGCCCCATGACCAACACCAGGGACCTACCTGGCCTCTCTGCAGACATTTTACTACTTGCTACATTACTACTACTTGTTCTTGAAACTGTCGTCTTCCTTTACTTCTTTAGTTTCTTGTTTCTCTTGCCACACTAACAATTTGTCTTTTCTCTCCCCTCCCTCCCTTGCTCTTTTTGTTATTTTTTGGGACAGGGTCTCACTCTGTTGCCCAGGCTGGAGTGCAGTGGTGTGATCCTGGTTCACTGCAGCCTCAACCTCCTGGGCTCAAGCGATCATCCCACCTCAGCATTCCCAATAGCTGGGACTACAGGCACACACTACAATATCTGGCTAATTTTTGTATTTTTTATGGAGACGAGATCTCACTGTGTTTCCCCGGCTGATCTTGAACTCCTGGGCTCAGGCAGTCTTACCGCCTTGGCCTCTTAAAGTGTTGGGATTACAGGTATGAGCCACTGCGACTGACCTCTTTTTTGTTTTTATTGATTGGTTCTTCCTGCCCTGCCCACTGGCCCTTTAAGCGGTGTTCCCGTTTCCATTTTTAAATTTTTTTCAGCTTTGCAATTTCTGCTTTCCCTGAGTAAATTAACTTTTTACTCTCTGGTGGAATTTATCCTATGGCCTAAACTCTCCCAGAAATGGTGCTCAGATAGCCCTGTTCTTTGATCAGATAGAGCTGGGGTGGAGAGATCCAGCCCTCAGCAAGTTAATGCATGTCTGTAGCCTTGTGTTCTAGTTGAGAATAGGAAGGGGCCTTTGATGCCTTGCAAACTCTCTTTTCTTCCTTACTGGCGGAGGGTGCTGAGGGGTGTTGAGAGAGTGCTGAAGTGCAGAACACCTGCCCCACAACCAGAAATGTCTGCATGACTTTCCTCAACCTGCTCTCCTTTTCCTGATTACTGACTCTCATTAAAACTCAGTACACATCAGCTAATACTGTGTCTGGGCAGCTTCTTTGGACAGCCTCTGTCTTTTCTCTTCAGGCTCGGTTACAAACCTCTACTTCAAGGTCCATGTCTCTATTTCTGAAGTTTCTATGTGCCATAATCATTTCTTGTGTCTGGGATATTCCCACACTATGTGCTCTTCAAAAGCAGGCCCTGCGCTTTGTTCACCCTTGACCCTTGATGCTAACTTTGCACAGTTATGACTAAATAGGCACACTTTGTACATATTGGTTGAATGAATTCGTTGACTCAATCACTTAGAGCTTCTCAACCTTGCTGTGCAGCAAATTCACCTAGGGAGCAAAACAAATATCCATGCTTTGTGGGGCATGCCCAGAAATAATATTTTAATAGGTGGGGGTGGGACTCAGGAATTGTAACTTTTAACAGCTCCCAAGCATCTCCAATACACTGTCAGCTTCAAGAACTGTTGGATTAAGTGAGTAAGATAGATATACCAGCGCTTGCTATAAGCCAGATGTTTATCACAACTTCTCATGCAGGTAAATAAATGTTCCATGAGATTAGATTTTTTTTTCCTATTTTAGGCATGAGAAGGGCAGAATATGGAGAGGAGAATTTAAAAACTGCTTGACAGAATGAAACGACTGTGGTGAAAAAGTTGGAGGTTGCTGATGTCTGGAATACAAACTACTGGAAGTGAGTGAGGCAGGCAGTAAGTTAGACTCGATTCGCTAAGTATTTAATGCCGTTGGTTCGGTTGAAACTTGACCAGATGCTAAGTTATTTATGTGTGTGGGGTATCAGCATGCTACTGGTTCTCCCCCAGCCTCCTCCCTCCCCCTTGATGTGACCATACAAATAAACTTTTTCGAGATGACTGTCTTACATCTTTTTTAACCTGCAACAATTTCGGGACTTGGTAGTCAATGCAGTGCTAATCACAGTTGTTCATAATTGGAAAAGTTTCCCTGGAAACACTGAAATATCTGTTCTTGGGCTGAATGTTTTGTCATGCAATGGTCTTCAGTAGTCATGATAACCAACTCATAGAGGCTTATTATGTGACGGGCACTGGTTGAGGTGCTTTCGTTTTCAGGCTTAACGACAGTCTTTTGAGGCAGTTGGTATACTTATTTCCACTTTGCAGATGGGAAATTGAGATAGAGAGGTATAGTCATTTGCTTGGGGTCCCTGTGCTGGTAAGAGGGAGAGCTGGAGTTTGAACCCAGGAGGGCTCTGACTCTGGCATCTGTGCTGTTGGCTTCCATCCTGCACATGCCTCTTTAAGATGGAGCCTTTCGTTGCCAGGTTCTGCTTGCCCCTACTTGGCTTATCTGCTCACAGGCATTTGAATTAAAACACCGCCCAACACTTACACCTTGGTCCAGTCCTTTTCCTTGCTACCCATGGCCATGAGGAAACTTTGTCTTCTATTAAGGCCCAGTTCAGGGCTAGGCACTACTGGATCTCATCCCCAGACTGAGCTAATTCCTTTCTTCTCTGAGTTTGTTCAGCCCTTTCTCTGAACTTTTCTTCCCACTTACATTGCTTGGCTAACACTAACTCTTCATTTGCAAGCCTTGGTTCTCCTCTCTTGCTCTAAATTTCAGAAGATTGTCTTTTTCTCCTTTCCAAGATTTCTGCCCATAGGATATATCCCCAAATTTATATGTTGAGCTATTCAACGGAGAACAACCCCCTTAATAAACATAACAACTAGTTTATATATTAAGAAGCAGAGTGCAGTTTCTGTTTGGTTTCCTCATTCTTGCTTGTCTTTTGATCTTTCGCCATCAGACCTGAGCCGGGGCTAGTGTCCCAGCATATTTCACTGTCTGGTTCCACTGTGGTATAAGGAGTACCCTTCATGCACTTCCAACTCCTTAGGCAGAATTTTTCCCCTGGAATGGTGATGGAGGCAAGTTTTGAGGCCTTAGCACTGCTGTAGGTTGCTTTGTCTAGCCAAGACCGGGTAACCTGCAGCCCACCGGGCCCTAACACTGGGCTTGCTTCTGTGTGCTCCAGGAGCTTCCCACCTACTTCTAAAGAGGTTTCAGGAAACTATGAATTCCAGAATGTTACTGGAGTGAATCTGAATCTTATAAATTCAAGGTTTCATGAAATATAACTTGATCTATATTTGACACCTTCAATCTTTAGGTAGAAACCTCCTCCCAGTTGGTTTAGGAGTTCCCACTCATCACTGTTTGCTTTGAGGTTTTGGAGGACCTTGTACAATTCTGAAGCATTGTGGGCTGGGGATGCCATCTGGATATCACTCAGCCCACATTGTTGTTCCATCTGGTGCTTACTGATTGGCCACCGCAGGATCCCCTGGGACAGCCTCTGTTCTTAGCTGAAGATAATGGACCCTGCAGGTCCATTAGTGCTCACTTCTATTCCTGCCAAACCCTTGAGTACATATTAGGTGCTGTGGAGAGCATAGTGTTTCTCAGGTCCATCTGCAAGGCACTGGTGCAGACGTCTCTGCTTTGATGCTTTATTGGATACCCGAACCGTTCTGTTTTTCCTTCACCAACTGGAGGCTGGAAAACTCTCTAACATCATTTAAGTCACCATCATCCTAGCCATAGCTTGTACCCACTCTTCCCTAGGCTCTTGCCTCTCTCCAAGGTTCTGCTTGGACACAAGGCACAGATCAGCTGTACCACATTCCACAGACCTGCCTGGGGGTTTGGCCTCCCAGGGTTCTTTTTCTTTGTCCCCCAGATATCCCTCCATGTAGCCCTCATCTCATCTCCACTACTGTCTCTTTGCCTCTCCCGCCACCTAGCCTGGGAGATCACTTTCTATTCTAGGAGACTTCTCATTCAAAATGTGATCTTCTAAATCAGTGTTTGTTTTTACAGATGGGGCCTTGCTCTGTCTCCCAGGCTGGAGGGTAGTGGCGCAATCATAGCTCACTGCAGCCTCAAACTCCTGGGCTCAAGTGATCCTCCCACCTCAACCTCTCAAATAGCTGGGACTACGGCGTCACCACCACACCCAGCTAATGTTTTTTAGAGATAAGGTCTCACTGTGTTGCCCAGCCTGGTCTCAAACTCCTGGCCTCAAGCAAGTTTCCCGAGTAGCTGGGATTATAGATATGAGCCACTGTGGGTAACTAATGTCTATTTTTAAAAATTCTCCAAAAGATACAGGCTTTTAAAAATCAAAATCAGAAAGATGCTCCCATTTCTTTGCTTTTTTTTTTTTCTTTTTTTCCTCATAGCCCTTCACTGAAGCAACGACTACAGAAAGGCTCAGGTCCTGAATTTACTTTCTGGGCAGCAGGGATGGAGGGGAGTAGTGAGAAAAGCTGAGGGAAACAGTAGATATTGGAGAAGAAAGGTTTATCTATCATGCCACATGATACCACATAGCCACGTGAATGGCATCCCATGCTGGACAGGGCTTAGCAGCTTCTTAGGCCCCCGCTGGTCTGCATCAGCCTTGCATTAGCCTTTCTAGTACAGTTCTGTGTGTTCCGCAACCCCTTGCAGTTCTAGAAATCCAGCTTCTGCTTGGAGACCTCTCTAGGGGACGATAACAGTTCTTACCTCATGGACTTGAAGCAAGAATCCAGCAACCTACCCTAGCACTCACTGTCGGCACTCGAGCTATCACTAATAATAGCAATGCTACAGACGTTAATGACTGTTCAGTTCTCTCCATTTTCAGATTTGAAACAGTCTTGATGCTGGCTGTAGGAAACTGTTTTTCAATCTCTAACTTATCAACACAGTTTTCAACATTAGCAGTTTTGCTTTTAGCAGCTTTCTAGTTCTTTTCCCACCCACCCCCCTCCTACCAACCCACCTTCTCTTACTCCTGTCTTTTTTCCATGCATAAACTGTCCCTTTTCTAATCAGCTCTTCTGCCTCCATACCACCCTGTCACTGTGCAAACAACACAGATGGCTGTCTGGAAATTCTGCTAACGCAGGTGACCATAAGTTACCAGGCAGAGGTGTTTCTGGAAAGCTATGGCCAGTTGAGTCAGATCTGCATGCATTACATAATGGAAACCCGAGGTGGATACTCTTAAAAAGCGAACAGCCTTCTCATGTCTGTCGTGGAAAGACAATTCACTTGTTTTACAGCTTTCCTATAGTTGAAGAAGCTCATATAAATCCTTAAATACTTAATAAAAACTTAATGTAACTAAAAACAAAAAACCACACAGTCCAGAAAGTAACAGAGCCAAATCTGCCCTCTCATTGTTCGTATTTCATCATTCAAACCCATCAGACTACTTGTCCTTGAGAAGTGAAATGAGTCCTACTATTAATTGATTGAATGAGTCCTCTATTAATTGATAGCAGTGTTAATGAGGGTTCACTGTGTCCAATCTAGAAACTTTGGTGAGTACACGGATTCTCAGCTGCGCCCTGGGAGGTCTCAGCATTGCCCAAGATAGACAGACATTTTACTGACATTTTACAAAATTCAATGATGACTGCCGCCTTCTGGTTTGCAAAAGAATTTAAATGATGGTTAGTTAGAGTCCTCTTCACACATGCACATATGTGTGTGCCATGCGCACACACATTTATTTAATAACAAGACATTCAAAATTTAAACTTTTTTGAGCAGTTGATGTCAGGGCACATATAAAAGTTGAATTATTTTATTAATATTCCTTTGCTCTGCTGCTGCTTATACTTGCCAGCAAACGAATATTAATGATATTCCTGAAAGAGCTGTTCGTTGTTGGGTTCATTGCCTCTTCTTGTTTTTCGTGAACACTTGCTCATGGTTTTATAATGTAGTACTTGTCAACTCTTTTCATGATAGGGAATTTATTTACATACACAGTGATGTACATGGTCTGAGACACTGGAGTAAACAGGTCAGGAGTCTGGCTACCCAAAGGCTAAGGGAATGAGCACACCTGTATCTCTTCAGGACTCACCAGCATGCTGTGCACAGACTGGGAAGCTGTTATGGCTCATTGCAGACATCACATGGTACTGATTTCTGCTAATGACACTGTTTCCTTGATCTTATGATGGCATGAATGACTTTCGCTGATCACCAGTGTTCTATTTCATATTCCACAAAAGGATATTGTTACTCTCCAGCTGTTCCCCCTTTCTGAGGAACTTGTGGAGGGAGTGGAAAGAGGCGAATAAACTTGGGAGGGTCTTTGCTGAGTGGGTGACTTAGTCTCTTCTCTCTGCTTTTCTTCTGCAGCCAAATGACTTCCGACCAGGCAGTACGATATTCGCGCATTTCTGAAAAGCTTCTGGTTGAGCTGATCAGCTTCTGCTCGGGGGCCGCAGTTGCTTCTTTCTTGCACACTCATTCCTTCCTCCTGTTTTCAAAAGAACAAAACACAAATGTATAAACTTAAAAGCACCTTAAAAATACTTTAAGTGTAAAACCTTTCTCTCTTGTATTTGCATTCAAATAAAATATTCTTTCTCCACTCCTAGTATGTTATTGAAACTGTGATACGCTTATTTAGGGGGAAGAAGAGGGTCTGAAATATGAAATTCACAAATCCTAGGTTTGAATCTCAGGACTACCAGTCATCCAATGAAACGGGCAAGTTCACTCAATTTCTAAGCCTTCTCAGTAAAATGGGGCTGACAATATATGTCTCGTCTCCCTCTCAGAGCTGATCTGAAAGTGAAAGGAGATCTCATGCATGAAAGTATTTTGTCAGCTCTAAAAGCAAAAAGTAACACAATTTGTTACTGTGTTAAAGTGGCCAGTGAGTCTTCTAGTCCATGTCCATTGCTTGCAAGAGTTCAGATGCTGAGACTTGGCAGTTGTCACTCGGTGGTGACAGAACTGACATGTGCTCTCCCTCTTTGTCCCCTCTCTTACTGCAGAGTAACCTGATACACTACCTGGGACTGAGCCATCATCTTCTCGCACTGAATTTTATCATTGTTTCTTTTGGCAAAAAAAGCGCATGGTCAACTGCCCAGGTGAAGGTGACCGACACTGACTTTGATGGCGTGGAAGTCAGAGTGTTTGAAGGTTCTCTACGGCCAGAAGAGCCACTGAAACGCAGCGTTGTTTATATCCACGGAGGAGGCTGGGCCCTGGCAAGTGCAAGTACGTCCTGGTCACCTTCCGATTGTTTGGTGTTGTGGTTGGTCCTGGGGGACATGTGTGATTGAGTTTCCTGGCAGGGAATGAGAAGGAGACCATTTGTCTTAGCCCTGACAGTCTTGGTTACCCTTGATATTCTGACAGAATTGTTTTGAGTCAGGGTTTACTCTGTTGTCCTGGCTGGTATTTAGTGGCATGGCTCACCTCAGCCTTGATCTCCTGGGCTCAGGAAATTCTTCCACCTCAGCCTTCCAAGTAGCTGGGACTATGGGTACTCACCATCATACCCGGCTAATTTTTAAATTTTTTTGTAGAGACAAAGTCTCACTGTGTTGCCCAGGCTGGTCTCTAACTCCTGAGCTCAAGCGATCCTCCAGCCTCAGCCTCTCAAGGTGCTGAGTTTACAGATGTGAGCCACTATGACTGGCCCACAAAATTATTAATAAGGCCCCCTTTTTACTCATAAGAGGACCCTGGTTTGGGTGATAAATCAGATAGTTAGCCTATGTAAAGGTTTTTGCTTGTTGGTTGATTTTTAATTCAGGCTGATTGTTTTGAAAATATCTCCTGTGATCTAAATTATAGACCAGCTTACTGTGAAATGCTGGTAATAACTTTCTGCACCAAAATAAGGTAAAGTTTCCTTTGGGCCAGAATACAAGGGAATTATCTGTAGCTCCTTTTCAACCTGTGTTTTGAAGGCATATTTTTTCTCTGGAGCCAAGATGGCCTTTAAAAAAATGAAGACATATTTCTATAAAATAGAGCAAGTATTGCTTAATACAGATGTTGACTCAACATTTCATTTGCTTATGAAAGCAAAGCTCAAGCTATAAAAGGTATGCAACCATTAAAAGGAAACAGTCTTGGAAAATTCAAGTATATTTTTGTTAGAGTTAGATAACTTTCATGAATAGAACACATTCAAAATGGGAGGCAGCCAAGTGGAGCAGCCCAGGGGAAAGCCTGCCGAGGGGGAAGTCGGGGCCTTATCTCTGCCTGTGATGGAGCCACATCCTCATCTTTAGCCCAGAGATGGCTTTTGGTTTTTTTCTAAAGATGGATCTTGCTATGTTGCCCAGGCTGGCCTCAAACTGCTGACCTCAAGCGTTCCTCCTGTCTCAGGCACCAGAAGTGCTGGGATTGCAAGCGTGGGCCACCGGGCCTGCAGTCCAGAGCTTTTGTCATTCTCTGCATTTAAAAGTGATAGCAACTTGTTTTGTTTGCTTATATTGTCATTATATGACTTATTTTTAATAATGTGGTAAAGGTTGAAAGTGTAACTCTTTCTAGTAATCCATTTTATTTTACTCTGTCCATTGCTTATTCTTTTATTCAATGATTTGTCCACATTTTCAACAGATGTTCACTGAGTATTTAGGCTTACCCAAGACTGAGGGGTTTGCTGGGTGGGGAACTTTCAGGGTAAAAGCTCAAATAGCTGTGGGCAAGCCTGGACCATTGGTCACTCTAATGTGTGCTAGGGGAGAAGAATAGAAAAATACATAAGGAAAGTCTGCCTTAGAAAAGACTGAGTCTGAAGCAGGCAAGACATTACTCTGGAAGGCAGGAAGTGTGGGGGTCAGGAATGGTATAGATTGCAAGAGTCAACCTGACCTTTTTAACATGATTTTGTCTGGTCACTTCTGCCAGAAGAAAAGCTTGGACTGATGGGGAGGTATGCCGATGACTGTGCCATTCTTAAACTTCAGATTCTAAGACTGCCTTAGCATATAAATAAGGAAATATTTGGCTTTCTTTTGGCAGAAGATAGATTTTAATTTATTGAGGGAACAACTAAGGGATTGAATTCTTACATATTAAAATCGCTTCTGCCAAGACTTCTAAAATTCTAGTTTCTTATGTGTTGGTTTAAAGAGACCATCATATTCTTCAAGTTGATGATTTCCTGAACAGCAACAAATGAGCAAAATTAAAAGAGCAAAATGTATATGATTCTAGGAAGGAAACTGCTTATTTGCTCTTATTTTGGGGGGAGGTATATACATTTGAAGAACTATAAAATCAGAATTAATTTGGTGCATTTCATACAGCACATTATGAAATAAATGTTCAGTTAAAATGTATTCAGAGCTAGTCTAATATGCATTTCCTGTTATTTGTAGTAAATTGCATTTTATCAGAAATCAGATTTAACTTTTCATTTGTACATGTAACTCTATTAAGACATTTGTTCACATTTGCTTGTTATTATTTGTTTGTACTATTAATAGCTTAACTCCAAGTCTACAAACAATCCACAGTTAACAGAATTTAAGATTGGATAGCATTAAGTGACCCATGCTATAGTGATTGTTCCCTTGTCTCTTTTAGAAATCAGATATTATGATGAGTTGTGTACAGAAATGGCTGAAGAATTGAATGCCGTCATTGTCTCCATTGAGTAAGTAATTTATGCCAATTATATAAATTTTTTTGTTGTTAAGAAATTCTAGATAACAGTCTAGATAATAAAGTAATCTAGTTACTTTATTTTGAAAGCAATAAAATAGTATAAAATAAAGGTCCAGGGTGGTGAAGTGATTTGCCCAAGGTCACACTCAGCATAGTTAAAAAAAAAAAGATTTCTGATATAGCAAAATTTCCTGAACTAGCTTTGTAACACCTTGGACCTTGGGAATAGAAATAAGTGTTCAATGGATTTTAATGGTGTAGTTTGTAGTAGTAGCAATAGTAGAAATACTGATGTTTTAAGTTCTCTTTACCTGTTCTTAATAAGCCACTTTCCTGGGCATCTAGGAAGAGTGTGAATCATAATGATAATAGTAGCAGTGCACAAATTATGGTGTGTGTTCTGTGCCAGGCAAGGTGCCAGTGTTGCACACACATGTCTCTCCTGCTTGAGGTCTTTGTTTAGGTAGCATCCTCTCGGCCGGGCCTTTAGTAACAAGCATGTATAAAATGTACCTCACCTTTCTCTGCTTCATTTCTCTCCACAACTATCATTACTGTCTGACAGACCATATTTTTAACTTATCGTATGTTTTGTGTACTTCATGGAAATAGACAATATGAAATTTATAAAGGCAGGAGAATTTTAGGGGCTTTTGTTCATTTTGTCCATTTCTGAATCATTAGTGCCTAGAAACATCCTTAGCATATAGTGGGCAGTGAGTATTTATGGAGAAAATAAATGAGGCTTCTTACTTAATTCTCATATATAAAGTATCCAAGATAAATATTATAATGCCTTCTTCATAAATGAGGAAACCCAAGAAGCAAAGTAATCTGCATGAGGCCCAGAAGCTAGCTAGTCACAGAGCCGGGCAGGGAAATTGAGCCCAGATCACATGACTCCGAGTACAGCTGCGTTTCTGATCCAGTTCAAGCCAACATTGAAGGATGCACCGAGTGATGGAGCTGTGATACTGACCACTTTCCAAACCCTGAGCTTATTGGTTTTCCCCTTCCCTCCACCTCTCTGCCAGCTGTCCTCTTGTTCATGGCTTACTGCCTCTTTGCTCCTACTCCAAATCTGAGATCTGAGGGAGTCCTTTCTTCTCGGGGTCCTTTAGGCAGTTCTGACCATGTGGACAAAGCCCTGGAGTCACACTGAGAGGTGCTGTTCCTCAGCAGATTGACTCCAGACAACCCTGGGCAGCTCACTGGCCTTTCCAGTCTCTCTCTGGTCCTCCCAGAGGAAGGTAGGGCTGTTTAAGCAGCTGAGCCCCGTGGTGGAGCAGGGATCCACAACGTTGAGGAACAAGCTTCAGGGCCTTCGGTGGCTTCTCGTGGAGCGCCCAGTCTTTGCAGGCCTGAGGAGAGGAGGGAAGCTGGACTTGCTTCACATGGCACTGTGAGGCTTCACTGCACACCACACAGGGCTTACCCTCGGGGCTCCCATGTCAGCCGCAGGCGACATGCCCTAACCTCTTTCTATGTGCCCTTCTTCACCTGTCAGCATCTGTCTCAAGTGCAGCAGGTGTTCTTTGTTGCTTATCATACAACACAGAAGAATGGAGAAGGTGTTTCCGTTTTGTTTTGAGATGGGGTCTCACTTTGTTGCTCAGGCTGGAGTGCAGTGGCGTGATCACAGCCCACATAGACTTGACCTTCTGGGCTCAAGCAATCCTCCCACCTCAGCCTCCCAGGTAGCTGGGACCTGGCTCTTTTCCCAGTGGCTCACATTCTGAACACACAGGGAGAATCCCTAATCCCCCCTTGCATGTGACCTGAAGTGGCATGCCAGAGGCCACACAGTTATGAGTGTGTACATAGGATGTACTTAGCGCTGTACTGTGGCACCTCCTATCTGGAGGCTGCGCTGCCTAGAGTAGGCACAGTGGAGAGTTCAGATGAAAACAGTCCCCTCTGTGCTTTCTTAGGAGGCTGAGGTAGGAGGATTGCTTGATCCCAGGAGGTCAAGGCTACATGAGCTATGATCACACCACTGCACTCCAGCCTGAGCAACAGTGAGACCCTGTCCCAAAACAAAACAAAATACCTTTTCCATTCTTCTGTCTTTTATGATAAACCTAGACTCAAAAGAATACCTGCTGTACTTGAGACAGCGATTATTTTTTGATTAGACCTTCTTGAACACATCTTACCCAGTCAGGCTTAGTGGCTTATGCCTATAATCCCAGCTACTCTGAAGCCTGAGGCAGGAGAATTGCTTGAGGCTAGGAGTTCAAGAGCAGCTTCGGCAATATAGTAAGATCTGACTCTACAAAAATAAAAATAAAAAAATATGCTGGGCTTGGTGGTGCATGCCTGTTGTTCCAGCTACTCTGGTGGCTGAGG
>CAUYQG010122909.1:0-30988 GCA_963574415.1 Tarsius wallacei | reverse complement strand
AAGCCACAGAAGACACAGAAGAGGCAGAGTTAAAACTTTTTTGTTGTTGTTTTTTGTTTTTTTTTGTTTTGAGTTGGAGTCTCACTCCGTCGCCCAGACTGGAGTGCAGTGGCCGCTCCCGGCCACCGCAGCCTCTACCTGCTGGGCTCTGGTGATCCTTCTGTCTCAGCCTTCCAAGTAGCTGGAACTACAGGTGCACGGTACCACACCCGGCTAATTTTTTGATTCATTGTAGAAATGAGGTCTCACCAAGTTGCCCAGGAGGGTATCGAACCCATGGGCTCAGGCAATCCACTCACCTCAGCCTCCCAAGGTGTGGGATTACAGGCTGAGCCACCAAACCCGACTCAGAGTTAAAACTTTTATAAGGATTCAGATGATCATCCAATTAGAAAATCAGTTAGAATTTCCTATAGAATGACATTCAAACACTTAAATAACTGTGTTGACTTTGGAGTTTATACCAGCCTCCCTGGGTCTCCGTTTCCTCTGTGTAAAATTGGATTAATAATAAATACTGCTTTAGTACTACCACTGATAATAATAATAAATATTTTGAGAGCTTATAAGCAAGGGATGATTCTATGTATGTTTTGTATATATTATTTATTTTAATATTCACAAATCCCCATTGACACTATGCTGTAATTTTCCTTATTTTGCAGATAAGAAAATTGATACGTTGAGAGGTTCATTTGATGGCCTAACATTACATAGTGAATGGTAGTACCCAAAAGTGAACTTAGATGGTCCACTCTGTTAACCATCACAGAAATACACTCCCATATGTCTGTGTCACCCACAGTACTCATTTTCAGAGTTATTGGACATATTAACGAGAACATACAAAAAATGCTTAGCACAATGCTTTGTAAAAAGACACATAGCACTCTAAGATAAATCTGTCACTATAAAGTAGGTAAGAAAATGAAACAAGTTTTTTGCTGCACTAAGTCACCAAATTATATCATTTTATGCTTGAAAAAAGGAAACTTGTTTATCTAGATATGCACACTCGTTCAAAATCTGACTTTTTTTGGAGATGTATTTTGCTCTTTCAGTCCTGCTTAAAATAGAATCATTCCAGAAGTATCCTCGCAGTTCATTCTTGTAATTTAAAAGAAAATCTTAAATTTAATCAGAGTATTAAAAACATTCAAATCGACCTCTACACGTATTATAACACTTGATAATAGACAGTTCAGATCACTTGAGTTAGAACATAAGTAAGTGGATTTCAGAATTATTGATTGGTGTAGATAAATACCAATTAATTTTTTTCTGACATTAACATTCGATATAGCCGAGTTTTCAGCTCTTTATAATTACTTGCCTTTCTCTAGCTGCTATTGTTAAATGATGAGCACACTGAATATTTTTAATCTTCATGTAAGAAATTTGAAATTCAAATACTGCTCATTTTGGGGGAAGTTTTCACCTGCTCTTTCCTATAGTTGATTATAATTACTGGAGCTTGGCTTCTGAGGGTGATTTAGTTATTGACAAAAGCAGTCTTCTTTTTCATTATGGAAGTATTACTGTAGGCTTTGAAAGAATGTAACTCCACTTCCATTTTATCAAGCAGTGTTGAACTTTTAAATGTCTGGTGCCTAATGAGGCAGGTTATAGAGATGCAGATGCCCCGACATGTAGGAATGTTGACTATCTTTGTGGTGTTCATAGAACTTACAGCTAAAAATGAGTAGCCCCATAATAATACCAGTTATGATCATAGTGCCTTAAATGTTTATCTTCACCGTTCACATTTATAGCCTTTATTAGGACATATAATGCTGAATGAGTTAGAAAAGTTTGGGTAAATTTTAAATTTAGCAAGCATGTTTCTACTCCAAATATTTCTCAAGAGTCTGACTCCTATATTCAATTATTTTCTGGAGATTCCAATTTGCATTTGTATAGGCATCTCCAATTTAATATGCCAAAGCTAAGCCACCCTTCCATTTCTTATTGTCTTTTTGTTCTCACTTAGTTGTCCTAGTCAAAGACTAAAGAACCATCCTTAATTTTCTCTCTTTCTCTTTATACAACATTGATGTGATTTTTGCCTCTCAATTTCCTTTAGAATACATCCTTCTTTATCCATTCCATATTATTTTAGATCATCATGTTACCTAGCCAGGATAATTTAGACAAAGTCCTTATAATCTCCCTGCCTTCAGCTTAACCTCTGTCAGTACCTTCGTTATCAGACTTCTTAGACTCTTTGAAGACTCCATTATTATGGGGTGAAGTCTAAGATCTAAGGATCTTCTCTTACTTGCTGCTTATCTCTTCATAGACTCGTACCACTTATAATTGTTTCATTCATGCTCTCTAAATTCAGGTCCAATCACAGTGACTTTCACTTATTTCCTCCAATGCTCACCTTCTGACTTTCATACATGCTATTCTGCTTGAATGCTACCCTTAGTCAATGTTACTTGGTCACTTTACCAAATGAGTGTCTCAATTGCCTTCTGAAATTCAGCAATACACGTTGTAGTCCCAGCCCTCTCAGCTCTTCATCTTCTTATTTCACTAGATATGGTAGAAAATTGCTGGAAGTCAAATTTTCATTTGTGTGTATGATATATGCTTATGTATACAATCTTTGCAAAGTTTCAGAATTTTACCTTGTTTTCAAAATTATGATATAATATTTGTAATAAATCTGAGTTGTTTTACACTTATTACTAAGGTCATTTTAAAGTGAAATAACTGAGTCTCAGATAAACTTCTGTGCCTAGCAAGTGACAGAACTAGGACCTAAGCACAGGTTTCATTACTCCACTGTAAATTTTTTTTATGTTATACATGTTACCTCATGAGAGAGTTCTTCATTTTACAAATGCAAACTTTAGTAATGCCAACCTGAAGCCTACCTACATGGAAAAGAATCAGAAACTTTTCTGTGCAATGAGGCAAGTCTCAGAATTGTGTGGCACTACAGATAGTACCTATAATTTATGACACTGACACTTGAATCCTTGTGTCATTTTAAGATATTCTTTAAGATGTTATTGTGATCACTGCAGTGACATATTCAAGTTTCTGCTATGTATGTACCAGTGTATCTTGAATAAGGAATATAGATTATTTTTATTTAACATGACTTAACAGAAGGCATATTCTAGAATTAAATGCTATTAAAATATTCTCAAACATTTTGTTCCATTGGACATTGTATCCTGCTCAAAGTAAGGCCATGTTTCTAATGGAGCAAGACCATGTCAACAAACATAGCAAAATAACCTGAAAAATGATTCCAAACCAATCTTCATTATAAATCATACTTATAAAAATTATTTTTGTTACTCCAAGGAATGTCCAACCTTTCTTATTTTCAGTCAGAATGTCATGAAATAGATTGTATGAAATAATTTAAAACAAATGATACATAAGGACATGTTTCTGGCATTGTTCTATCACTGTCTTGTACCAAATTTAAATGACTCTTAATCTGGGACATTTATGTGTGGTTAATAAACACACACAGACACACACACACACACACACACACACACACACACACACACATGTATGTAGTAAGCTATGTTTGTCCATATCATAAAGATAATTTCTTGGTTGGAAAATATAAGCTATGGTTTATTCATATCATAAATACAGTTTCTTGGTTGGATATTACCTTATAAAGTTTCAGCAAGCTTTATTATTTAATATTTAACAAACAAACCAAATGGTTAGTAGTGCTTTAAATTTAAAGAAGAGCACAAGATAATTTAAAAATTGTATTCACCATTCAATAACAGGAATCTATTTTTCTGTTTTCACATTGTATTTAATTTTTTTCTACTTTTGTTCTTAGGGTTAGTTATTTTATTTTAAAAATGCTAACATTTAGGTATTTTATTTGAATTATTCTTGTCAAATTATCACCTGAAAAATATGCTAATTTCAACTTTTTTCTTGTAACTAGATGCTTCTTGTAAACTGACTTGTGAAAACGGAGGAAGATGCATTTTAAATGAGAAGGGTGATTTGAGGTGTCACTGTTGGCCTAGTTATTCAGGAGAAAGATGCGAAGTCAACCACTGTACCAACTATTGTCAAAATGGAGGAACTTGCACACCATCAGCTCTAGGTATATCTCTAAATGTTATTATATTTTCAAACTATTTGCATTTTTTCTTATAGGTGAAAAATATAATGAAAATAGATCCTGTTTCAAATGTAATTCCTGATATCTTAACAAAGAATACATCAATAAAAATTAAATTTAATAATTAATTCTACATAATCAATGGAGTTTGTTCTAAATTCAGAATATCAAAGTTCAAGCCATACAGTTAACCAATAGTAATGATCATTGCCATGTGTTGAGCATATGCTATGTGACAGGCGCAGTGTTTATAGATGTTTTGACAGGACTTGGAATGATTGGTAGAGTCAGTTTGTCAAGTCTTATGTGTTTGACTCCAAAGCCTGAGTTTTTTATTACACACAGAGTTTCCCAACTCCTAAAAATCAATTGTTCCTACAAATTTTGTTTATTTCAAATGAAAACAAACTATCCCAGAATATCTTAACAGCTTCTTCATTATAATTTCTCTGTTGGCATTTCATTGTAGTATATAATATACTCTGAAAACATCAGGCTTCTACATGTTAGGGTACACTTGAGATTGTTATTAAGCTATGCAGTAGTCATGCTTGCAAAAGTGTTCTCTGCAACACATAAATGAACATTGAAACATATTTTCCTACTGACTTCCATTAAATGTAAAATATGCTCCCATGAGAAAAAAAATAGCCTCAATGAATAATAAAAATCTAATTTGCAAATTCCAATATTCAGTGCAAGGGACATTATGCAACTATTAGAGTGCAATCTATGCACATTTAATTTTACTACCATAAATGTAAATTTAGTTAGTCAAATGGAAAATCAATCTATATGATCTTCACATTCCCTACATGGTTAATTTCTATTGTACTGAAAGTTCTCACTGCTTCTATTGCTTTTGCTATTCTTTGAAGCATTGAGCATAATGCTAACTGAAAGAATCACATGAAGAATTTTCAGTGGAGGTTAGAGAAACCAAGCTGTTTCTGATTTGCATTCTAATAGTAAACGTTGTATAGTTTTATGTCTATAAATATTTTTGACATATTATTAATTGATAATTAGGATATTCTAGCTACTTAATAGCAATTTGAAAAAAATTAGGAGGACGATTGAAATACTAAAGGGAATAGGAGCCTTACCACATATTTTTCTTCTGCTTAAGGAAAGCTAGACCATACAGTAAAGTCTATTTTACTACTGTAGGAAAAGTTATAGTGCACGGTTCTTTACTAAATATGTGAACGATAATTCAAGTTCATGAAATGCTTGTTTGATTATATTTTAGTAACATAGATGACATATTCTTTAAGGAAGTTATTCTCATGCCAAATGAGTTGCTTGGCGATTTTATTATTTAATTGGTAACTTAATTTTCTTATTAAGGTAATGAAAAATCATTGTTTTATGGCTAGATGACTTATCTATACTTATATTTAGAAATACTTAGGCCATCTAAACCGTCTGAAATTCCAAAGTGTGGCTATCTATTGAAACTGCAATGGATCCATAGGACAAATCTCTACAAAATATTAAATTTTCAGCCGGGCTCAGTGGCTCAGCCTGTAATCCCGTGCCTTGGGAGGCTGAGGTGAGTGGATTGCCTGAGCCCGCGGGTTCGAGACCTGCCTGGGCAAGCGAGACCTCATCTCTACAATAAATCAAAAAACCAGCCGGGCGTGGTAGCTAGGGCGCGCCTGTAGTTCCAGCTACTCGGAAGGCTGAGGCCGAATGATCACCGGAGCCCAGCAGGTCGAGGCTGCGGTGGCCGGGAGCGGCCACTGCACTCCAGTCTGGGCGACAGAGTGAGAGGCCAACTCAAAAAAAAAAAAAAAAAAAATTAAATTTTCTCTCTTATTAATGGATTCCGAATTGTCTATAGATACTGAAAAACTCTTTTTTTTCTCTCTTTTTTTAGTCAGAGAGAGAGAAAGCAGGATTTATTGTGAGGACACAAAAGCTCCCACAGTGGGAGGGGACCCGAAGGGATTGCCCATACTAAACAACTCTTAAAGTTTTGTTCAAATCATTTTTCTAGATATTCCTGCATTCTTAAAATATATATTTCAATCTTATATATGCACCCAAATTATTAGATCTTGATTTACATAAATATGGTCAGAAAAATGTATTTCAAGTTAGCAATCTAAATGAGTTCTCATATATATTCAACCTGAGATATGGTCATGTAGTTTATTGTTTTACAGTATCTAGTAATTAATAATAGTATAATATCCAATTAAGTCATTTGCAAAGCATTTTTCACTTTTAAAATGTGGTTTATAAAACAATGTTTGGTATTATAGACTATAGAACTTCATTATCTCCACACAAATATTAATTTGTTATACAAATCCCACTGGGCAATTCATGGATTTATTCATTGTTAGTTTACTTATGGTTAAACCCTTTGGCAAATTCCTATGTGGACACTATATAACTAAGGTTTGGGGCAGCCTTAATTAAAATTTATACGTTTATGACAGTTGTATAGAACAATAATAATTGAACAAAGGAAATGTCACCAGTTAATTAAAAGTACACATCTGTAAGGCATAATTAAAATTTTGTATGTAGGAAAGAGTTGTTTTCATGCCTTAAGGAATTTTTTTGTAAAAATGAACACTAAAAATAAAACTTATGAGTTCTATTCATATAGAAAAGTATTACAAAATGAAATATTTTAACAGTGATTATATCAACAAGGTTAGGTTCATTTTATTAGTTTCATTTTTATGACCTGTTCATAGGAGGATATGTTTAAGATAAAATTTGCTTTGGGCAAAATAATGGAAATCAGAGTAAAGCACAGTATTATTTAGTCAATCTTTCATTAAAAATAAAAAGGGAAAGCTTTATGAAAGCTTTTATTCATCACAGATATTGACATTTATGCAATTAGCAATTACAGTTGCAATTAATCTTTACTTTTATGAATATTTAGTCTCTCAGATATGTTCATGTTGTTTGGTATTTTCCTTACTCTTATAGGTCTGTTATTTGGACTTTTAAAGTTTATATCAAAGTGAATCAGGGTATCCTATATGGTTAATTTAGAGGAACCATGTTCAATGGTTTGTAAATTTGGAACAATATACCCAAATACTTTTTTCCACTGCTAAAATTTGGAGTTAGATAGTGAGGAAGCAAATCTTACTTTGAAAAGTTTGAAAATATATGAAAGCAAAGTTAGCTAGATTAAGAGGTGAAAGCACAACTTTGAATAGTAGGGAATACATTTGTATTTAATATTTTAAGTGAATACACAGGAATAAAACAGAAGCTTTCATTGTAGCTCTCTCTGCCACTACATCTGTGGACTTTGGCAGTGAAGGTTTTGTTCCCAGAAATGAAGCAGGAGCATGAAAGAGGTCCCTGTTGTGAAAAAGGGAGGGAAAAAAAAAATCAGAATCTCCTCTCTGCAATGGGAAAGGGTCTTATAATAGGAGGTGAATAAATGAAGAAGATCTTTCTTCTACATTCAAAAGCCTTCTGTCCTGACAACTGCCTGTAAATCAGATGGCGGATTGCTCAAAGGCAAGTTAAGCCAGGAACTTTTGGGTAACTTCGGAACGTCATGAAAAGGATGATCAAACATGTGCTGAAAGCCCTCAAATTACACATGTACTTAGAATGTAAATTACACAATCACCTAATTATATCTTGATAAAAAGAGAATGTACATTTATATTACCCATCTTTGCTTTTCTTTCACTTTTTATTTAAATGAGAGCTTTTTTAAATTTTAAGTTAAACTTGGTATCTTAACTCCAATATGTACATATTGATTATACTGAGGAGATGCTAAAAGCTGGATATTTTGTTCAAATTGCTTTTGAAGAAAACAAGAGACTAATGATGTTAAAATTGAAGATCCAAGACAGGGCATACAATTTAACAAATATGTTACATAGGAGTATATAACTTTAACGAATCAAGTAGAAGCAATACGGAAAGAATAATGAGAAAATGACAAAAGGCAAGTTTCACCCACACTTGTGGAAGAGTCTGGGAAGCAGACAGTAGAGCAAGAGCCCAGTCAGACATGGACAAGACCAAACTCTCAAATCACTACCAGAAGAAAATGTTAATGGTACAAACCTTGCAGCAAATAAGTTTGAAATACTTAGCAGGACTTTAAAAAATGTCAATGTCCTTTGACTACATAATGGCACTTTTAGAATCATTTCCCAAGTACTATATAATAATAAAAAAAGCAGAAAACATAAAAGTGAGAATGTTCAACAGTATTATTTATAACATTATAAAATTGAAAATAAAAACATGAATTCAAATAGTAAATATGTAAAATATAGCATATCTAAAAGATGACTGTTATGTAATAAACACAACCACAATTATAGAATATTTACTAACACAGAAAATGTTTACATCATATTTAAAAAGAAAATATAAAATTGCCCAGTAGGGAAAAAAAAAGCATACACAAAATGCCTATATAAGGAAATAGATCCTTATTTATACTTCTGTATTTTTGAAATGTCCCAAATTTACATGTATTACTGCTATTATAAAAATCAAAATAACAACAAGAATAATCATTATTAGAAACTATTATTTGAAATTAAAATATTGTCAGGATTATAATAATTATTATGTATTGGTTGCTTAGTAAGTGCCAGACACTGTTCTCTGTCCTTGAATCCTCACAACATACTTAAGAGAGAATTCTGCTGCCAGTTTCATGAGTCACAGTTCCTGATTTGTTTGTACCATATGGTGAGAATAGTACTAAACTATTCAGTCTTACGGCTCTCTAGGCTAATATTAAAAGGCTTAAGTTAGCGTACTTGTATTCACAGAAAAAACAAAAATTCTCCAGTCTCATTTCCACATTGCTGGCTGAGAATGAACTTTCCAAAAGTATAAATAGATTGTGACCTATAATTTGAAACATGTCAGAATACATTAAGTAGGACCTGTGAGGGAGCTAGATAAGGCCCACAGTTCTTCACTTTCTTTGTCAAGTTTTGCTGAATATGTCTCTGTAATCTTTATGATACCTAAGAAAACCTGACAGCTATAGTCAACTTGCTAAAATTATTTATAAATGGGCACTCACTTTAAGTCTAGGAAAACATTGTATTAGGTAGAAAAGTAGAATGTTAAATCTCCTTATCAAAAAGACTAGCATTTTTTAAAAACCACTCAGAACTTTTATTACTTGAATCTAAGTTTGAAGTCTAGACAGATTTCACAAAGGAGAGTAGTCTTGGAGACAGGTCAGCAGATAGGCTTTTCAAGTGCAATCTTGTAGCTAAGTGAATGACGCCGTAGTGATTTGTTGCTCAGTTTATTATTTCTATGCTATGTAAAGGGACAAGAATGTAGTTATTGTCCAAATAACAAAGAAGTTTTGAACAAAGATTAGGTCACATTTTTATAGTATTTTCATAAAAGACCATTAAATATAAACATTTATAAATATGCTTTGCAGTTTGTGTCAGTTAAGTACTGCTATTCCTTACATTCAATGTGTTTATAAAACCAATTGAACTAAAAATGACAACATGCACAATAAGACTAGTTAGGTATAAAACATAATCAGGGACAAATTTTAAGAACATCAGACTGATTCAACCAGTACCAAGTTAAGTGGGGTAAGTGGCATGGTTCACATAGACAGATAAGTATGAATTCAAAAAAAATTGCTTAAAAAGAAAGAGCAGTCTAATAATGTTCAGTAGCTTGTATTTACCTCACAGAAATAATAAGCAGTCACTTTCTATTGAGACATTAAGAAGGAATTACTTTCGCTAGCATTTTTTTTTTGTGGCAATTAACCACATATTTTCAAGCATGTATAGAGAAAAAGAAGTTATGATGTATTTGTCCAGTATTGAGTAGAGAGGGCATTTTGCCGACTTTGTTATGCAATATTGATTAAATCATATCAATAAATAACATTTTTACAGTCAACTTAAAAATGCTTATCAAATCATTCTGGCTTTTGATGACAGAAACTCACCAGTATTACAATAAGCTTTGAAAAATAAACCTAATATACCTTTATAATATTCAAATTAAAATATTTTGCTTTTAAGAAAATGAGTGTCAATATTGATTGATGTATTAATTGACAAAAGGTTCCAGCAAATTTTACTCTAAAATTATTAGCAAATAGATTGTGATTTCTATACTGAACATAATATTAGAAATTTTAAAAACATAATTATCTTTAGTATAACTTAGTATAATTGCTGTATTTTGAAAGCTTAATAAATGCCAAAAACTCTGGTAAATTCTTTATGTACATTGCTTAATTTTCATCAATCTAAGATGTTTGCATTGTGGCATTTTTTCAGATGTGAGCTAGAGTGGTTAGTTGATAAGACTGGACTTTATATAACTACAGATGACATACAGTTATAAAGGTCCATGTATCTAGAGATAAAGTATAACTAAGTCATATAAATTTAATGCTCCTTTAACAAAGACTAATGATAAATCATTATGATACTCATGCAGTTACTTATCTATATAATAGAAAATATTCTATTGTTGTTATGTATTTTTAAATATATTATTTTGAACTGACATATATAGGTTGGCTATTAGCATATTATGTTCAAGTGAATGAACATGAGAAAAAATGAGCAACCGGATTTCATATGAAGTTTCTTAGTGAAGGTATATACTCAGTCAAGTTTAAGTAATAACCTAAGCATTGATAATTTGTTTAATAATGATACTGATATTAGTAATAATGTCAATACTACTATTAATAGTAAAGGCTCCCAATTGTTGAGTATTTGCTATCTGGCAGAGATTGTGCCATGTGTTTTACCTGCATAGAGTAGATATTGCTATCTATATTCACAGACTGTGGTGCAGAATGAGATGCGGAGAGGAAATCTAAGGTTTCTAAAGTCACATCATTTAAATATCAAACAAGGACCACTTAAATCAGGTCTACCTGATGCCAAAAGCAACTTATTTGACCACTGCATCAAATTTATTCAGTTCCTTTAAATATCAAATGTAAAATATTTTATAATCAGCTATTTTTACTGAGATTGATTTTGTTATGTAAAGGGCATGTAATTTAAGTGAAATTTAAAGAATTCTTTGAGAGTTTAAGACATTCACATTTTTCTTATAGCAACACAATGCTCATGTCGCATTATATTCCCTAATAATATATATTATTGGTTATAGATGATTGGTGATTTTAGTTCACCCTACGTGACATTAGCTATTATTTTTATACAGTTAAATTGTAATAACTTATTATTATTATAGCTTTGTGGTAGGAACATTTGCTGGAACATTTTAGATGATAAATTCAGACAGTTTCTGATTATCTCTGAAGAGAAATAGTGCAAACAAATGGAATTAAGTTCTATTTATTGTATGTATACTTATTAATATTATCAGAGAAAAGAACAAATGATATATACATACGTATGATATATATATATATATGCACACATATTTATATATACATACATATAAATGAGAACCTGTATTATAGAATTTGGCACATGTGCTTACCAGTAAAAAATATAAATATATGTGTGTATATGTACACACACACACACACACACACAAACACACTTACACACACACCTGTACACATAAACACGTGTAAATGAGGAGGTATATTTTAAAAATTGGCACATGTGCTTATAGAGCCCAAGAAGTTTCACGATATATGGTCTGCGAGATAAAAGAACAAGAAAGGCAGTCATATAACTCAGTCCAAGTTCAAATGTCTGAGAGCTAGGGAAGCAAACAAATGGCGTAACTCCCAAGGTGAGGCAAATTACTTGAATTACAGGATAGGAGGAGATGGGAATTCTGGTGTAAGTCTTGGTGTCTGTAGGCTCAAGAACCAGGAACTCCAATATTCAAGGGCAGGCAAAGATGGGTGTCCCACCATCTTTCTTCCCACCAAAGAATCGGAATCAACTCATATAAGCAGTACATTCCTATTAAGGAATCTGACTTCTTTTCTTAGAGCACAACGTGAAGGAATATATTAAGGTACATTATTTTGTATATTAAAAATAAAAATAAAAACTAACTCTAATGAGGGATTGGAATGTGACTTTATGGTTGAATATTTTCTTTTGCCATATATTGGTAGAATTGGAAGTAGTGAGTGTAATTATCTTTTTAAGAAGCTCAAGGATTTACCAAATTTAATGTTGTACAAATAGATGAATTTGACAAATACTATATTTGCTTTTTTGTTTTGTTTGTTATTGTTTTATGTGTGTTCTTTCTTTTTACAAGGTAGAATTAAACATGGTTAGAAGCTTAAGAGAGAAGACCCATCCTTCAAAGTTAGAAAATGTTAGAGTCTGATAGCAAAGTTGATGGCGAATTCCATCTCTAACTCATCATTACCAAAATAACAAATTCAAATTTAATTTTATCTGAAAGAAATAATAAAGATAAAATGAGAAAATTAATAAAAATTTTAGAATTATTTGCTTAAATTGTTAAATGCTTTTGTAGATGCAATCACAGAATAATCATGCCTAAAAATGGTGAATCGCACTCAGTAGGAATAATAATAATCAGGGCTAAAACATAACTGCATGCTTTCTATTTGACTGGCACGAATAGAAATGCTTTGCATGTATTATCTCATTTATTCTAAATACTTCTACACAACTCCACGAGATAGGTACTTTTATTATCTACATTTAATATACAAAAGAGCAAACACAGAGGTGATATTTGCCTAAGGTGCCACAAACAGTAATCGACAAAGTAGACATGAATCTATGCAGTCTAAAACGTACACTCTTGATGTCTACACTAAGGATTCTATAGAAATTAGGCTGATTTAGATCCAGAAAACAGTTCCCTCTCCTCTTTCCTCAGGCCAATTGATACTCTTTCAGATTGTGCTACCCTTGTGGACAGTTAACTCCCCAGCTCCCTGGATGAATCACTGCTATAAATCTATAGCTTAATCATCACAACCATGCTGTTTCCTTTTCAAATATCAAAATTAGCTTCTGCCACCGCAAAAATCCCTTTAAAGAATCCAGTGCAACTTGTTGGGGTGCATCCAGGAGAGTCTTGAAAATCTTAGATAGGACTTATTCTGCAACACATGGTTCATTTCCCATCAGCAAAGAAAAGATGTGCCATATCACCATACAGTTTCAGTTAGATAATATTCCCTTGATTATGAAGATTTCTATTTGTCAAAAATAAATATTCTCTTCAAAGGAATAGAAAAAAGAGATTTTGAAAATAATTCAGCTGTAATTAGAATGATCTAAGGCATAGGCTAGCTGAGAACAACCTGGTCTCTCTGTTCTTGATTCAAAACTGCTGTAGATAAGACAAAAGTCCTGAAACCTCAGTGTCATTTCTCTGACTGGTAGAGAGGAATTTTCAAGTATCTTAGCAGGTAGTGTTTGTTTCTTTCAAACTTGTCTGATTGTACTTTTTAAAATCTCAATTTAAAAAAAGGAAAGAAAAACACATATAGCAAGCCACGAATCAATACTGTTCATAACCTACCCTTGTATGCCACTTTTTTGGGATTTTTCTAATACACAGTGATTTCTTCTGTATTTTGTGCACTGCTCATTTCACATTTAGCTCATGCTAATTTGTATTGTTGTTTACTTGTTCTGTCTCTCTATAAGTCATTCCTGGACTCTAATTGAAGAAGAATTACTTCTGTTGTTCAGGACTCTGGTTTACTGCAGTAACCTTGTTCCAAGAATTATCAACCTCTTCATCTGTGACCACTATTTATTCTTGTTGTGACTTTTTCACCTAGTAATGAAAATATTTTTTTTCTATGTCAGCAACAAATAGAAAACTTGTTTACCATTGTAAGAAAAATATGTAACTAAAAGTTAGTAAACATTTTCTTGCAACAGAAAATATGAAGTTACTCAACGTCTAATGTCTATAAAATTTATCTTGTTTCTCAGACAATGAATAGGAATTTACCTGCCACCAAACTAATGATATTTATAAACAATAAGTTTTATTTTTATTTTTTATTTTTAAAATTATTTTTATTATAGATATGTGAGGTAAAAGTCATGGTTAGCTACACAGTCAGGCTGCGTGCAGGTGAAGTTTGGACCTCCAACTGGCCCTCACTTCCCTTGGGTTAGGATCAGATACCCTTTGAGATGCCATGTGCCCACTCTCTTCCTCCCTCCTCTGACAGTGTCCATTGACTGCTAATGCCTCCCTTGTGCTAATGTGATGAATGTTCAGGTCTCACTTATGAGTGAAAACATTCGGTATTCAGTTCTTTGTTTCTGTGAAAGATCACTAAGTATGATGATCTCCAACTCCACCCAATTTGCTACAAATTCATGATTTTGTTCTTCTTTATGACTGTGTAATATTCCATCATTTATATGCAACACATCTTCTTTATCCAGTCCAATTTTGATGGGCAGTGGGGTTGGTTCCATGTTTTTGCTATAGTGAATAGTGTGTCTGGCTATAAACATACATGTGCAGGTGTGTCTTTTTGGGAGAACGGTGTATGTTTCTCTGAATACATTCCCAGGAGAGGAATTTCTGAATTGTATGGAAGGTCAATTTTTAGTTATTTTAAGAATCGCCACACTACTTTCCATAGAAGTTGATCTAACCTGCAATCCCACCAGCAGTATAGAAGTGTTCCCTTTTCTCTGTAACCTCACCAGCATCTGTTGATTGTTGAAGTAAGCCATGTAACTCATTGTAAAAATATACATTACTTTGTTCATTCACAGCAAAAATTTCTAGCATTTTTGAGCATGTGAAGTCCTCCAAAGTAAAATTAATATATTGTAGAGACTCAATATATTCATTATCTTGGAAATGCAAGTAGATTTTATTTGAAAATATTTTATTCACTAAAGAATACTTCTAAAAAAATGCAGACTTATCCTTCAATGTAGAATCTATGTCAATAGAGAAAAATTATATAATCTCCACATTTCAAGTCTTAGTAAGAGTTACACTTAAGCATTTCTCTGACCATTTTAATTCCATGTCTACAAAGATAAGAGAGAAAATGGCATGGGTATTTTCTAATGCTAGCCAATAAGTGGTATTATCTGAGTACTAGTAACTGAAATTTATAACTAAATGTCTTTATTATTCTCTTTCATGCTGTTTCTTTAAATTTTTTGCAACCTTTAAAATGCATTTATTTTCCATTTAGATGATATCCTTTAGTTTTATTTTGTTCTTCTTCTACAGAGCTGGTTTCATACTCCATTTTCGACTTAATCCTTGACAGCCTGGGCCATTAGAGAGACTTATTTCTAATACAACAGTTAACTGTATCATACACAAAACTTATTAATGGATTGTTTACCTTTCAACTCTAATGTCAGTTCCCACAGAACAAATAAAGAAAAATATTCAAAGATTATCTGTCATATTTGCTATTGTGTGCTGTTCACATTAAACTTCTGTCTTCTTATTACTTACGAGACTACAAGTAACAGTTCCTTCTCATGAATAAAAATATCAAAACTAGACAAAATAAGACTTAATAAATGCTTGTGTACTAAAGACAGTATGTGTATTTAAATCAAATAAAATAGAGCATGTTAATAGGTCTAATAACAGTAAATTACATGTCTTGTCATTTGTGCAAGCTAATGCTTTATGTAGATTCAGCAGTGGCTGGTAGACCATGACTGAATACTCAGAGATAAGATTGTCTGTATTTTATGTTCAAATAGAAATATAATCTGTATTTTCACATATGAGTAGAATAAAAATATTTGGAAAAGCCAAATGGTCATGAAAAGAGAAGTACAGAGAATAACTACTTTAAGCAAATAATACATGCATGCAGTTATAATAATTCATAAAATGTTCTTTGGTTTTTTTTCTAATTAGAAACTGGGTGTCTTCAAATTTTAAATATATGGGAAAACAGAGATCCAAAGAGGTCATGTTGCTGCTTAAAATCACAGAATCATGGACAGACCTTGTTCAGAATCCTGGCTTCCCAATTCTTATCCAGTGACAATTCTATACAAATAAATAACTTCAGGGTAATACTTTGCTCTTCATTATCTATTTATTTTTCCAACAGGGAGACCCACCTGCAGCTGTGCACTGGGCTTCACTGGGCCAAATTGTGGTAAGACGGTCTGTGAAGACTTTTGTCAAAATGGAGGGACTTGCATTGTGACAGCTGGGAACCAGCCTTACTGCCACTGCCAGCCTGAATACACTGGAGATCAATGTCAGTTCTGTAAGTAAAAGCAGCACCCAGAAACCAGCCCGGAAGCATGCTTTGATGCTATAAATGATTTTTTATTACTTATATCCACATTTCTTCTATTATCTTAACTCCAGCCACCCCATGTTTTTCAGATTTAGTCTGTCACTTCACTCCAACAATTATATTGTTGCTCAGTCTTTTATTGTAAAGATTTTATCTTTCATCCTAGCCCAGCTTTGATTCCATGGTTCATTATTATGATCATTCCCTGGTGTACAACCTCATCTTCCTTTTTCTTTCTTTTCTTCTATTGAACTTCCTGGGCTAACTATAATAATAGATAAATACGTTTCTCCATCTCTACTGGACTGGCATCCCATTCATGAATGCAACTAAAGAAAAACATATAACTGTACTGGTTGGTCTAATTTGAATTTTTATCACTAATCTTAAATGGGCACTTATGACTCCTCCTGTATTCTCTAATCCATTGATTCACCTATGTTCCTAGATGTCTATATCATACCTTCTCTTTTTTCCCTCAAACTTCCAATATCTGCTCCCTAGCTTTACTCTCAACTGAAGAACTTGCTTCCCATTTTATTGATAAAAGGAAAAACCATCTAAAAAGGGCCACCAAAAGTTCCCACTATCATATCCTCCAAGCATCTATATATTATATACATATACTTGGTTTTCTTCTTATTAGTAAGAACCTCATGCTACATCTAATCTTACACTTGCCACTCCTGCACTGATCCCTCTCAACTACTTATGGACATATCTTCCACAGTTGTGACCTTGTTCTTCTGCCTCATGAATATTTTTCTTTCTGCCAAGTTCTTTCTGGGAAAAAACCCTCCCTGGTGTCCACATCTCTCGCTCTCGTTACAACCTCATTTTCCCGCCCTCTCTCCCTCTTCTTGCTTCTATCTTTTTAGCAGAAGAATTACTTTACAGTGTTATTATTCTCTACAATTCATATTTTTGTTCTCCTTTTTTTCCACCTCTGACAAGTTTTTGTCTTCACTATTCTGCTGGAACGTCTTTTATGAAAGTCAAGTTAACTAATTTTGATTATTGCCTTCCAGTTACATCATCTTATAATCAATTTTTAATTTATTTTACCTCTACTTTCAGCAGTTAATCATTCCTGTCTTCTTGAAACATTTTCTTTACATGTCACCTTTGGACATGGACATGTCTCCTTTGTTTTCATTTTCATTTTACTGGTTTTCACCCAGAAATAAAATTTGTATCTCTGATTTTAAACATTGAAGTGACTAACAATGTTTCATGTGATTTTTCTTCTCTATAATTCTCACTCCTTAAGGCAGTGATTCTTGTACAGCCTGTGTATTAGAATGATCTCAATAGTTTTTATAAATTACAGTTTCCCAAATATCATCTACAAAGTTTTTTTTTTTTTTTTTTTTGAGTTGGCGTCTCACTCTGTCACCCAGACTGGAGTGCAGTGGCCGCTTTCGGCCACCGCAGCCTCGACCCGCTGGGCTCCGGCGATCCTTCCGCCTCAGTCTTCCAGGTAGCTGGAACTACAGGCGTGCACTACCACACCCGGCTAATTTTTCGATTTATTGTAGAGATGAGGTCTTGCCAAGTTGCCCAGGCGGGTCTCGAACCCGCGGGCTCAGGCAATCCACTCACCTCAGCCTCCCAAGGCGCGGGATTACAAGCTGAGCCACCGAGCCCGGCTATCTACAAAGATTTTTATTTCACTCTCTTGTATTAGGGCATTTATATTATTTAAATCTTTCTAGATGTTTCACATATATAACTAAGATTGAGACCACTGCCAGGGTGATGTCACCCAATCACTTGACTTTTAATATTATTCGAGTAGTTATGATCTAAGTTTGCATATACAACTGAACCTATCTCTTGAATTCCAGATTTTTATACTTGTCTATTTTACAGCTTGACATAACTTTAAATTAAATGATTTTCTCACCTAAAAATTCTTCTACAGGTTGAGTATTCCTAATTTAGAATGCTTGGAACCAGAAGTATTTCAGGTTTTCTTGAATTTTGGAATATTTTCATATGCATAACCAGATATCTTAGGGATGAGATACAAGTCTAAACATAAACATTTATTTATGTTTCATATATACTTTATACATATAGCCTGAAGGTAATTTTGCACATATTTTTAGTAATTTTGAGCCCTCATCACATGAAGTTAGATGAGGAATTTTCCACTTGTGGCATGATGTTGTTGCTCAAAAGTTTTGGATTTTAGAACACTTCAGATTTGGGACTTTTTGATTATGAATGCTCAACCTGATCCATTCTCTTTTCTAACTCTTTAAAATAAAACTTATTCATTACTCTGGCAAAAATATTCTGAAGTATTTTTTGACTTCTCTTTCTTTCACATTCTGTCTTCACTTTCCATTTTACCTTAAAATATACTCAGAGTCTGTATACTTCTCACCATCTCCATTTTCACTCTTTTCATCCAAGCTACCGGCATTTCTTGCCTAGATTATTAACTGCTCTCCATGCTTTTCTTCTTTGTCCTTAGAATCTATTCACAAGAGAGTAGTCACAGTTGCACATATTATCAATAATAAAATAGCTTTTCATCTCAGTCACATTTATTGACATTGTTCTACATATACCAAATTTTAGAATTAATTCATCTTTTTGCCTTAGTTATATTAAATAATTTAACTCTACCGATAAACTGCACATATTTTATTGCTTTTTATAGAAGAATATACTAAGGTGACATAAATAGCCTTTTGAATATGACTCCTTTAGTAAATTGCAAGAGCCAAGATTTAAATCAGGCAATCAAGCTTCAGGGCTCATATCCTCAAAAGTTATTTTATATTTTGGTCCCTAGCTCATTAAATATTTTTCAAGTCTTTGTAAAGACTGGCCTTGGTCTCTGATCGTTGTATAATGTACATGAAACAGCTTAGCTATCTGCACTAGCTTATTCAAGAATCAATCATAATACTAAACATTTTGCCCCTGATAATACGGTGGAGCCACTTCTGCAGCAACAGGAAAATGGACTTAATTTTAAATTTTTGTTTCCTTTCCAGGTATTTTTTCTTCTCATATAAGTCTAGCTTCTTCTTGACATATATAGATGCCATACCTTAAGCCAATGTCCCTTTTCACATTGCTTGTCTAACTTACTTCTTAAATCAAGTAAGTCTGCATTGCAGGCAAGGAGTTTATGTGATAATCCAGCCCAGTTACCCACGTGTTCTACTCATGCACTGCTCACTTCCTAGTTGCTTTCTTAGCACAGCAGAGTAACCCAACATAATTTTTTGTGTACTAAGTCATATTTGTTTTCTTGTTTTTTTTTTCTTTTCTGCTCCACCATTCTTACAACCTTAAATGAGTTTTATGCAAATGAGGGACAACCTTACTCAACCCCCATAATGAAGACCCTTACTTGAAGACCATAATGAGGACTTAACCATCTTAAATTTGTAGCCTCTACTTTGTTCTCATAAAACCACACTAATCTCCTTGCCCTTTGCAAATGTCAACTTCCCTAACACTGTGACTACGTCTTGTTTATACACCATGTCCTTTTGACATTGTTCAAATTGACTCTCAGTTTAAATTAACCTGTCCTTCCTCTGAAATTCAAAGTCATTGTTTTCGTACCTGTCTTCCAACTCGAATCACTTTTGCCTAGTATTTTTATTAATTATGTACATGAATGCTACCTCTTTAAGACTGCACTAATAATGACACTTGCCAAATAAACAATCACATAAATAAATAAATGAGGTTTGAAGAAAAGTTAATAAAAGAACAGTTTAGGATTCATAAACTACATTTAATCAGTGCTTGACCATCTAGTGTCTATATGTGATTAATCTAGAGCTAATGTTTGCTTCTTACATTTTTGTTCCCAATTGATACATCATCATAGATCATCAGTCTTTTTTTTTCCACTCTTGTTTTTTTTTTAATTGAATCATAAGCATTATTTATTGTTTTTGAATTAAGTTAAGAAAATACTATGTGGCCATAGTATTTACAGCAGTTTGGATTGTTCCAAAGAATAAATTTATTTAGCTTATATTTTAATTGTCAACTTAATAGAATCACAGTCTGAGATAGCCTGATAGCTTTATAAAGGTCTGCATTATAATTTTATTATCACTATTAGCAGTCAGAGCACTTCCCACCTTTTACTGCAAAGCACTTATTAAAATTAACCAATTAATCCTTAGACAGAGGTTAAATAATTTGCTCAAGGTCCCGAAGTAGTGATATTATAGTCAGAATTGGACCCCAGGAGTTGTTGATCAAGATGTCAACAAACATCCGTGCAGTATGGTGATGCTGTTTTTTTGGCAGCATAATAAGTCTGTGGACAGTGTCATTAAAATGACAAATTCAACAGCTGACAGAAGCATAATAAATTTAAGATCTATTAGATGTGAGTCGACAAGGTTCAGTGAACCTGGTGTTCTGTCAAAATTGTATCTTGCATGTACAAAATCTTCTCCCTATAAATGAAGGAATGACAGAATGGTTCATTACAGTGCCTAATTAAAGGTCCATTAGTGGGAGGTAAAACATCAGTTCTTAGTTGTGCTGAGTAAAAACATTTCACAACTCTAATAGCAATATAAAATCTTGAGGTCTGAAATGCAAATTAATTTTAACTGCAGCAGCCCCAAGGAGGAGAGACATAGATAAATAAAGGCAAAAGTAAAATTAAGTACTCTTGAAGTAAGTAAGAACAAATATAGTTAGCTGAATTTCATGCTATTCTGGAGCAAAAATTCCTGGTATAGAAATAAATAAATAAATACATATGACATTTTGTGTTTGAATCTAGATGGTAACTAAAAGGTCACCCAATATCTGGTGTTATTTGTAATTAAATGGTAATAACATTAGGGCAAAGAGACAATTAGGAACAACTCAATATGTGTCTAAGAACCAGATAGTCAAATTAAATGACAATCTGCTTGTCCTCTTATTGATATTTTCAAACTTCTCTAGTGATCTACTTGAGGAACCATTATAATTCAATTAGAACTTAATTATCGGAAGTACATCTGTATAGGTTACTCTCACTGGTTCCAATAAGTACAGACATTAAGTAATGTCTCTACTTAATGAGTGTATCTAGTTAGGGGTACCTGACAGTAATAAAAAATATCACATGTTGTAATTGGTATTAGAAACACAGGATATCAAGTAAATTACAAGATGGTTATGCACTATGGATGTGAGCCTATCATATTTTGATACCATGATGTAATTGTATTACCATTTGTCTTTGAAGGTAGCTCTGTACCTTCAGTCAATTAATAAGTGAACATGTTTGGTGTTTATAGTGAGCCTGTCATTATGTTAGGCACTGAGGAAATAGTGGTGTTGGAAGTATTTTCTGCTCTCAGGGAACTTAGAGTCTAATGTATGATTCAGAGGAGGAAACAAGTTATTACAGGGTAGTTTAATAAAACCCAGGGCTACCAGAACCCACGAAAAGAACACAGAGTTCAGCATATAAGAAAGAAATCTTGAAGGAAGTGAGTCTAACCTGAGACCAGAAGAAAGTGAAGAAGATAACCAGATGAAAAGAGGAAATAGCATAGCCAGGGGGAACAGCATATGCAAAGGCCTGGCAGAGAAATCCTTTTGAAATGTATCTTTTCTGCACTTTCTAGTTGATTTTGCTAAGAGAAGACTGGTAAGAGCAATCACATTTACTAAGCATATGCATTGTATTGGTCACAGAGTATGTACTATAATAAATTTTTAAATCTCACATATGAATATGTAGCATTTCAACAAATGCTCAACACAACCCTTTGAGATTAGTATTATCAGTCCAACTTTGCAAGTGTCAAAAAATAAGATTAAGCTATTTTTCCTAATCTGCCATATTAGAAAGCATAGGAATCACAGTTTTTAGCTTTGTGGGTCTGATCCCAAAACTAGAGTTCTCCTGGTGAATTTTTCTGCCATTACATACCTTGCCCTCCCTGTTGCATCTTTTATAGACTCTCAAAACTCAGGTGGCACACTGACTCAACCAGGTCTTTCAAGATTCTACTTCATTTAAAAGAGGCACTATTAGGAATTTCAGCCTTTAACTGATTAGATCCATGGCCGGCCCAGGTAAAAGAGACCAAAGTACTTTTGAAATAACCAGGAAAAGAGACAAGAAGCTTTTCCATTACTCCTGTTAATATGAAGGTCAACTCGAACTGAGGCTAGAGTCTTGAGAAGGAATTATAATTTGAAAAATGAAGTGCCAATAAGATTCAAATATTTAAGATTCTTTAGAGCATTCACACCTAGGGTGGCAAAGCATTTTGGAGCCTTGACTACTGAGAGTTCCCCAGTTCTTTTGTTCTTGGTGAGAAGGTAAACAGTGCCTTCCTTGGATTACTGTATCCTTTCTTCTACCTTGAAAACCTTACAAGTACATACCCTCTACTTGTTAATACTTCTTTTTCTTGACACAGAGATCCTCATATCTGCTAAACCTGTCTATCCTCCCATTTTGTCTTCTTAACACCTCCTTGCCCTAGAATCTTAGCACTTTTCCTTGGCATTTGTTATTTTATATTCATATTGTTCATGGCTAACTACCCCACTGTAATATAAAGCAGCCATGGTGTTTTGCATACTTTATCAATCTTGCAGGTGAACACAGTCCCTGGAATTCAGGTATTTGAATGTATATAGGAAAATAGAAAGATCCTGTTTACAGCCTGCTGGGCTCAGTTATTTTCTGTGTTCTTATAAGGTCCCAGACAAAGGGACAGAGATCTGGATTGTCTTTTCTTACCAGCACATGAAGACTCATGATGATCTATGAGAAACTGGGTGCTTATGTTCTCAGTTTAAAAAAAAGGTGTAAAAGTAATATTAGTTTTGAATTAATGTGAAGGACAATAGACATATGTATTTTGTCATGTGATCATGATAAATAATGATGAGCTAAGGTTAAAAAATGTAATTATTTTATTCTAGATTATTTAGAAGAAATCTCCAGAATATAAAAGTTTGTTGAAGACAACTTTGACCCAATAGTAAAACTAGAATTACTAAAAACAGACTTTTGTATAACATTATGCCTTAATTTAAAGAAAATGTAAAAATAATAAGAAGAAAAATAAATGGGTCAAATGTGCTTATATGAAAAATAAATTCATCAGATACTGAGATTGATTTTCCCAAGCAAATATTGTCATATGTGACTCAAAAAACATATTCTGATTATTAAAATTAATGTATTATATTGATATGTATTGAAAAATATTGAACATATATGCAAATATGCTTATATATAGACATTAATGTATTGGATACTGAAGTAGATTTGTTTCCAAGTAGATATTACACCATATGTGAGTCAAAAGACATATTCTGATTATAAAAATTAATGTGTTCTACTGATAAATATTGAACACCATTAAGTATCATTCATTACTCTAGGCATTGAGGTTATATTAGAATAAAAACTCTTTAAAGACATTTGCTTTACATAATTTTGGTAAATAAAATAACCAAAGGATGTATCTTTTCAAGTTATGACTGATTCTGTACTTGGTGTTGAGCATACTGCATGGTTTCATAAATAATAATCTGCAAACAGAATTGGGCACTTGAAAATGGTATAGTAATATATCATGCATAGTTATACAGATTAAACAAAAATATTTACTTGAGACTTACCCCAAACCAAGCAAACTGTTTTTATTTAAATGCCTCTGCTAACAAGACTTTTAAAAGTTCAAATGTAAATTTAAGAGTAATTTTTAAATACAGTGCTTTATATCAGATTTGGAATGTCTACTGACATGCTTTGAAAAAAATGCTATGAGTTAGAGATCTTTAATGTTAAGGAGAAGAAATAAAATTCTTATCTTACAGTTAATATAATAATCTTTATGTTTTACTATTAAAAATTTAATCTCTAAAAACTTCTAATATTAGTTTGTTTATGCAAAAAATATAGCATTCTCTGTAGTTAATATACTTCTAGAAGCATTGGTGTTTATTCTGATTATTGATAAGAATGGCAAGAGAGATTGAGTCAGTATGCCATTATCAGGTGTCAAGATTGAAAAAAAAAGGAACATTCTTCAAATCCTAAACTCATAGCTTCTGAGTCCAAGGGTACAGAAAACCAAAGAAAGGAGTGAAGGTTCATGTAACCCATGAAATTTTTTAAAAAAATAGCAGAAATGGAAAATCTATAAAATAGTACATTCAGTTTTATTTTCATGAATGCAAAAATATAAGTATCATACATCTTATTTAAATACATGTATATATTTTAAAATCCATTATGTTTTCCAACAAAAAAAGTAATGGTAAAAAGAGCAATGTTAAATAAAAAGAGAATGCCAGAGATAGCCAATATAAGTGTTCAGTAATATGAAAAGAACTATTAGGAGACAAGTCAATCTATTGGAAATTGCTTCACAGAATCAGATACATCTCAAGTATGTGGTTCACTGAGAACAGAATGTTACTTGGTTTGGAATAATACTAAAAGATTAGTTCAAAGTCAGGTGGCTAAATTTGAAATTATGACCTATAATACCACTCTAGATCCATGTCTAATCCATGGTAATAATATGATCTAATCTTCAATTTGATGACATAATTTGTATATATTAGTTTTAAGAACTTAGAAAATTTATATGATGATCTGACAGCAAGTTTTCCTTGAAAGTTAACAGACAGAAATGAATCAACATAGTTTAAAGAATCGCTCGATTATCCTCTAAGGCCAAAAACTAAGATCATTTCCATGGCACCTCCAGACCACAAGTAACTAGAATTAAGCTAGAAAGTTTCAACCCCCGGTTTCAGTGCTTTTCACATTGAAAAGTAGTGTAGCATTCGGATTCTTTTTAAGATCTTATCTAGATTTAAAAAACATAAAAGCAAAAACATAAAACATTTCAACATAATTCCAGTGGATTTTGAAACTTCATTAGACAAATGCACTGAGTTCACTCTCCTAGAATCTATTTAACTGGACTCCAGGTTTGTTGAAGAAATACTAGGTTTCAGAAGTGATGATACAGAATTAAGGCATTATTTCTGAATCATGTAAAATTATCTAAAGTAAAAATGTGTGGATTAACAGTGTTCTACAACTTTGGTTTTTCAAATTATTATTTTCATTACAAGTAATACTGTTACATCATTACAAAATGTTATCATCTCCTCAAAATCATAAGTTTATATACTTATTTTTATTTTTCACAACACTACTGATTTATTTCCAGACAGTTGTAAACAATTTATCCCACGTAGACAGCATAGGAATCTGACTACTCAGAACACCCTATGTTAGTATAAAATAAAGACATGAATGAACCCTATGTTTTAAAAGTATGTGTGTGGTGAGGGGGTGGGAGACAGGGTGGTGGTACGCTCATGCAAATGTGCTTGCTTCTTTGTCCATGTGTTATAAATGTAATGAATGCTCCCACCAAATACCTTTTCTTTAAATTGTGGCCCTAGGTAATGGCTATGTGAAGTTGATTTGCTTTCTCTCCTGGACTACTTTGAGGCTGAAAATGCTCTTTTACTTGAAATTTCTCACCTTTTTAGATTTTTCTTATTTATTACCAAGGTTCCATTATAAAGCAGTGACTTCCAAGTATTTGTTCTTATGTTTACAATAGTAAGGTTACTTCTGATCATGGCAGTGGAAGTGGGTTTATCATGAGTTAAATATTATCTCTTGTAGTAGAGTTCTAACGATGGTGCAAAAGAAAGTCAACTTCTCTCAAAGTAAGATGATGCCTCTTGTAGGTGGAGGACATCTGCTGACTTAATAGTAGAGTGCAGTGTGCAAATAGAGCATATAAGCCCTATTGCCAGAGGTTGTGCCAGCATAGCCATTACTTCTGTTCTAACTGAAACCGATGGAATTTTACATTTTTTTTACTCTTCTGTCAAATGTATTCATAATAAATGATACTCAATCAATTTCTCCTATAGGTATAGTTTTAGTCAATTCCTTAACTGGGTTCAAAATTGTAGGTTCAAAGTGAGAGAAAATTGTGAGTGAGACAAATTGTCAGTTTAAATTGAGATAATAAATAAGAAAAAATTTTTGTAAATTATAAAATTGAGTGGAAATATTTATGCTTTAACTTTTATTTTTAATAGATTCTTTGAGTGCCATAGTGATTATATATCTAATATATTCTATATTAATTGATATTCATTTAAGTACTATATAATTTGGAAAATAAAAATAAATTTATTAATTTTGTAGCATTCAGGGTATAGTATGAGATGCTTTGCTTTATAATTTCTAAAATGATACATGAATTTATAACAGACTTTTGTATTGAGTCATCAAAAATAAGTAGATTACATAATTGATGAAGTTTTTTGATTGGGTTTACTACCACTCACAGGTTAGGTTGTGACCACAAAATGAAGCCTAATGGAAGCTGAAAACCGTAGTCTGATTCTCTGGAATTTCACGTTTCTGGGAATTTTTTCCAGTCATAATTTTCATCCATATGGCATGCCCAGAGTGGACAGGAGTTGGTTCCTTGACCAACATCTGAGTGTCTGTTTTATGCAGGCACTAGATGTCCGAAGTTACTCTTATAGGCACTTGGTGGTATCAGTCTTTGCTTCCCAACTGATTGTCCTCTCTCATCTCCCTCTTTTCTCTCTCCAATGAGCACATACTTATACATCCTGGAAAACTTCAGTTAGTTTCAGGAGTAGGAAAAACCAGTCGTGGCTAATCCAATATTGATATAAATGTATAACTAGTATTGGAATTTTAAAACTAAAAAAATCAGCAGTATGACTCTTGTTCTTTGTCTTCTAAAGTGCCCTGCTTTCCAACAGAGAGTACTCATTTATTAATAGAGTATCTAATATGTGCCAGCCGCTGAAGCTTGGAATCTAGTCTTGAATAAAACAGAAAAGTGCTCTCATTGTGTAGCTTTATTTATAGAGAATATTCAAGCATGTTATATGACAGGTGGTGAGAATAGAGATGAGGAAAAATAAAGGATAAATTAAGAGCTCAGCTACTTTCTGAATGGAGAGGAAAGTCAGAAGCTTCAGAAACAAAATTATATTAATGGCTACATCATATAGTTCCTTACTATATTATATTTTTGTGCATTGTATGCATACAAGAGTAATGACTGAATTTTATCTCCTTAAAGATGAAACTATTTACAGAATGTTTTCAAAGAATTATATTTCTAAATGAAAAGAATCTTGGATTAAGTAATTTTTTAATTAATTGCAATAATTTAATGCTTACTTCTAATCATGTTAAATGTTAAATACGACTAGCTAATAATAAAATTAAAGTGATTTTCTATAACCTTTGAATTATTATGAAAGTCTTAGTAAATTGAGGACCTGATAATTATACTATCAACAATCTGATTTATCTCTACACACCTGACCTAAAGAATTCACACACTTAGAGGATTTTAAAAAATTTGTTATGTGTTTCTCTGCCTATAACCTTTTCAAGGTGACTTTTTCAATATTTTAGTGGACTCTGTTAGATAGTAATCATTTCTACATAATACGCTATTTTTCTTCTTGCTATCACACCAGTGAAACCCCTCTCTCTCTCTCTCTCTCTCTCTCTCTCTCTCTCTCTCTCTTTCTCTTCTTCTCTCTTTCTCTCTGTATCTCTCTGTCTTTCTCTCTTGATGTATCTATCTATCAAGATAGGTACATCTATCGTGATCTATCTATGTAACTACATCGAAATATAGATATATATCTATAGGGAGAGATAAAACAAATAAATTTCATTATCACTTTCTGTCTACCTTCCTGCCTATCTACTTGCCCATTCAAGTTTTCTGTTTGCAAAGTAACATATTGAAAAAAAAATCTATATTACAGAGTCATAAAGAAGGATAAAATTATGGACTTTGCAGCATCTTGGATAGATTTAGAGTCTATCATACTCAGTGATATATCACAGAAACAAAAAACTGAGTACCACATGTTCGTACCCATAAGTGGACCCTGAACTTTTATCATAACACTGTAAAAAAGAGATTGGCAGTAGAGGGACACTGCCAGGGGAGGGGGAACACATAATATCAATAAGAGTGCCTGATCCCAAACCAGGCAAAGTGAGAACCAAAGGGAAGCCCAAACTTCACCTGTATGATGACCACTTATGTACCTAATCCTGAATTGTATCCCACATCTTTAAAATAAAAAAAAATAGAAGGAAAGTACTTGTAAATATGTCATAGATCATTAATTCCACTTTTGGAAGAAAAGAAAGGAGGAAGGGAGGAGAGGAGGAAAGAGAAAATTATGCAAATGGAAACTTTATGGGTGTGATGTGTATAGAATGTCCTCATTTTGTCTCACAGTAATGAGGCAAGATGCTCTCTGTCCTCCAGTCAGGCTATGGCGTGATTTATCATTTCTTCTGTGATGATGAGATGATATTTTCCATGGTTGTCCCCATCTAGCTTTCTTCACTTTACATTTCTCTGTGAAATCCTTTCTGGCTAACTAAAAATGAGTTAGTATTTTGTGCTCTGAATTACCTTATTTAAAAAAAAGTCATGATAGGTTAACTAAAATCTTTTTTTGATCTTGATTTTTTTTAACTGTGTTAACCTTGAGGATTCTGTAAAAGTTTTAGTACTCTGGATGAGAAGTATTAGCACAGGAGGTATGATTAGCACAGTAGGTATGATTTACACAGTAGATGTTAATACATTTTATTGGACTGGAATTGATTGAACTTTAATTCACACTCAATGTCCTTAGGGAGAAATTAGAACCTAAATATGGCAAATGGTTTGTTTATGCTGCAGAAATACTGCCTATATTTGCATGCTTTATTTCCATTCTTTTAAAAAGTCATCATATGCTTATTCATTCATTTTAGTTTCAGTTAGCCTCATCTGATAAACCATATTTAGCCATCATCTGCACCTCAGCTTACTCACAAGTCTCAAATGAATCTTTGTCACTTTAAAAATAGTTATTTGCTAAAATCTTTTATAGCTGGACTGCCTTAAAAATAAGAAACTACTCAACCCGACACATAGTTTATAAAAAAATACTTTTGTATACCTTATAAAAGGTTCTTTGATTAAAAACTATTGTCATGATAGTTGTATATGTCTTCTAAAATTATTGATGCCATCACTATCAATATAACTTTTGCAATTGCATTCTGTTGAAAATTTAAATGCTGGTACTTACTTTTAAAATCTCATTCCATTTATCACTCACTCAAATCAAATTTTTGGTCATTTGGGTTTCTGAGTTTTACATGTTCCTCTTTTTGAACACTCAATGATGGCACTGTTGATTCAGGATGGATCTTATTCTTTAAAATTTTGTTATTCTTTTTCTTTTTTTCTTTTTTTTTTTTTTTGAGTTGGAGTCCCACTCGATCGCCCAGACTGGAGTGCAGTGGCCGCTCCCGGCCACCGCAGCCTCGACCTGCTGGGCTCTGGCGATCCTTCCACCTCAGCCTTCCGAGTAGCCGGAATTACAGGCGCGCGCTACCACGCCCGGCTAATTTTTTTTATTTATTGTAGAGATGAGGTTTCGCCTGCCCAGGCGGGTCTTGAACCCGCGGGCTCAGGCAATCCACTCACCTCAGCTTCCCAAGGCGCGGGATTACAGGCTGAGCCACGGAGTCCGGCTTATTCTTTTTCTAGAAAAAATATTTGGGATATATTACTATTTTTAGTACTAAATTAGAAAATGCTAATGTTCTTAGACATGTCTTCTCGATGAAAATTTATCATTTCTAATCAGAGTTTTGCAAACATTTTTTTCCCTAGTGAATATTTAATTGGTGTACCTAGATTCAATGTTTGCCTACTTTATTAAAATCAGCTCTGAAATGGGAAGATATATTCAGGACTATGCAATAAGTTTAATTATTAAAATATCTTTGTGTAAAACATTGAGGAATATAAAAAGAAATACGTTCTAATATTGCTTAACTCTTTTTTTCTATTTTCTCATTTAATTCTTCAAAGATTACAATCATAAAGTTCTAAGCCAATTTATATGTTACTTTATGTGTTTTGCTGCCTAAACCATGCTAGATGAAAAACTGACTCAAACTTGCGCTGTGCATGTCTAGGGAGGGAAAGGCCATTATTGCTCTTGTTAACATATTTAAGAATTTCAATACATTCCCAGAAAACCTTCCAAATGTTCTCATTCTAAATTAGATGTAAGTAAATGGTAATGCTGTAGGCCTGTCTTACTTTGTGATTTCTTGGCTGTTGTTTTGGTTCCTTATTTGTTTGGAATGACGGAGTTTATCATGCCTGATAATGAAAAGATCACAATAGTTAAGTGTTTCCTTCAAGTGTGAGACTCCAGTGCTGTGCCCCAATGATCCACAGATAGAGAGAAAAGCATCCAACTGGGCTGGCTGAGAGGCTGAGAATAACATCTGACATGCGAACCTTTAGCACAAGCATGTGAAGACTGGCTTATGTCCTTGAGCTCTGATAGTACAGGACATGGAGATGTCATGCAGACTTTTCCCTAGGACTGCTCTTGTGGTTGCAGGGCCTTTTAGCATTTTTTTTTTTTTGAGTTGGAGTCTCACTCTGTCGCCCAGACTGGAGTGCAGTGGCCGCTCCCGGCCACCGCAGCCTCGACCTGCTGGGCTCCGGCGATCCTTCCGCCTCAGCCTTCCGAGTAGCTGGAACTACAGGCGTGTGCTA
>CAUYQG010122902.1:0-18677 GCA_963574415.1 Tarsius wallacei | reverse complement strand
GTAGAGATGAGGTCTCGCTTGCCCAGGCGGGTCTCGAACCCGCGGGCTCAGGCAATCCACTCACCTCAGCCTCCCAAAGGCGCGGGATTACAGGCTGAGCCACCGAGCCCGGCAATATACACATATTTCAAAAGCAAAATGAAATACAAATTATCATTATTATTTTTTTTTTTTTACATACAGACGGAGCCTTGCTACTATTGCTGGGGTGGTCTTGAACTCCTGGCCTCAAGCATACCTCCCAGGTCAGCCTCCCAAAGTGCTAGGATTAAAATGTTAGCCAACAGGTTTAGCCAAATTCAAATTATTAAAAGCTATTAATTTTGGCCGAGCACAGTGGCTCAAGCCTGTAATCCCCAGCACTTTGCGAAGCTGTGGTGGGAGGATCACTTGAGGTCAGGAATTCGAAACCAGCCTGGGCAACACTGCAAGATCTCCTCTCTACAAAAAAAATAAAAAGATTAGCTAGGAATGGTGGCTGGAGCATGTAGTCCCAGCCACTTGGGAATCTGAAAGGAGGACTGCTTGAGCCCACAAGTGCAAAGCAGCAAGGAGTTGTGATCTTTCCACTGCACTCCAGCCTGGGTGACAGAGGGAAGCCCTGACTCATAAAAAAAATTCAGCCAGGTGTGGTGGCTCACACCTATAATTCCAGCACCTTGGGAGATGGAGGTGGAGGTGGAAGTGAGAGGACTGCCAAAGTCCAGGGATTCAAGACCAGCCTCCTGGGCAACTTGGCAAGACCTAACTTCACAATAAATCAAAACAATTAATTAGCCAGGCATGGTAATACATGTCTGTAGTTTCAGCTACTTCGAAGGCTGAGGTGGAAGTAACACCTGAATCAAGCAGATTGAGGCTGCGATGATCACGAGCATGCCACTGCATTCCAGTCTCGGTGACAGAGTGAGACTCTGACTCAAAAAAAAAAAAAAAAAAAAAAAAATTCAAAATAGTAGTTCTATGAAAACTCAGATAACTACAAGGTAACACAGAAAAGCAACTGAAATTTAACAGAGACTTAAATTATGAAAAAAACTAAGCAGAAATCCTGGAGCTGAAAAAGACAAGCCAGATGCGGTGGCTCACGCCTATAATCCCAGCACTTTGGGAGGCTGAAGTGAGAGGAGAACCTGAACTCAGAGGTTCAAAACCAGCCTGAGCAACATGGCAAAACCTCGTCTCTACAATAAATAAAAAAATCAGCCAGGCGTAGTGGTGCATGTCTGTGGTTCCGGCTACTTGGAAGGCTGAGGTGGAAGGATCACCTGAACCCAGCAAGTCAAAACTGCGGTGGCCATGAGCATGCCACTGCACTCCAACCTGGGGGACAATGAGACACTGACTCAAAAAAAAAAAAAAGAAAAAAGAAAAAGAAAAATACATTTGCTGAACTGAAAAATAAATTACAAGCTCTCAACAGTAAAAAGCATCAAGCAGAAGAAAAAATCAGTGAGCTTGAAGACACGCTACTTGAAAACACAGAGAAAAGCAAAAAGAATGAAAAAAATAAAGTATACCTATAAGATATAGAGAATAACCTCAAAACAAAACTAAGAGTAATTGGTGTTCATGGAGTGGAAAAAGTAGAAAGCATAGAAAGCTGACTTAAAAAAATAATAGCTCCAATTAGTCCAATAGCAAACTTCTCAGCACAAACCTTACAGGCAAAAAGGAAGTAGAACAATATATTCAAAGTGCTAAAAGGGAGAAAAATTGTCAACCGAGAGTACTGTTCCCAGCAAAGCCTTCCTTCAAACATGAAGCAGAAATAAAGTCCTTCCCAGACAGAGTCTGAGGAAATTCATCACTACTACACCCATCTTACAAGAAATGCTAAAGAAAGCTCTTAAATCTGAAAGTAAGGGTGCTATCATGCAAAAAGAAAATATCTGATGTATAAAATTCACAAGTAAACATTAAGTACACAAAATCAGAATACTCAAACTGTAATGTGGTATAAAATCCACTCATATCTCTTATAAAAATTAATAGACAAATCTATCAAAAATAACTGCAGCAACCTGTTAGGTAATAGGCAATATAGCAAGATGAAAATTGAGACAACAAAAAGACAAAATGTAAAGGAGATACAGTTACAGAGTATAGTTTTTTAGTGTTTCTGTTTCCCTGGCTTTGTAATCAAAGTTAAGTTGTCATCTGTTATAATAACTTGTTATATCTTAAGAAGTTTTCTGTAAGTCTCATGGTAACCACAAAGCAAAGACCTATCATAGATACACTAAAAATAAAAAGCAACAAATTAAAACATACTGCCAGAGAAAATCACCTAACCACAAAGGAAGGCAGTAGGAAAAGAAAAGAGGAAAACAACTAGAAAGTAGCAAAATAGTAGTAACAAGTTCTTATATGTCAATTAAGACATTGCATTAAATATGAATGAACCAATTAAAAGACACAGATTCGCCAAATGCATTTTTTTAAAAAGAGGAAGAAGACCCAACTATAAGCTGCCTACAAGAAACCTGCTTCACCTATAAAGATAGACTAAGACTGAAACGTAAAGGGATGGAAAAACATATTCCACGCAAATGGAAACCAAAAAAAAGGCAGATAATAAACTTCAAGTCAAAAACTGTAAAAGGAGACTAAGAAAATCACTATTTAATGATAAAGGGGTCAACTTAGCAAGGGGATACAACAGTTGCAAATATATACACTGAATACTATATAAAGTAAGCATTAATACTATATAAAGGAGAGAGAGAATTCAATACAGGAATAGTAGGGGACTTTGATACTCCACTCTCAGTAATGCACAGATCATCCAGACAGAAAATTTAAAAAGAAACATTAGAATTAAACTATACACTAGGGCCAAGAGCAATGGCTCACACCTATGATTCCCAGGACTTTGGGAGGCTGAAGTGGAAGGATTGCTTGAGCCCAAAAGTTAAAGACCAGTCTGAGCAACATGGTGAGACCTCATCTCCACAAATAAATAAATTGGCCAGGCGTGATGGTACATGCCTACAGTCCCAGGTACTCGGGAGGCTGAGGCAGAAGGATCACCTGAACCCAGGAAGTCAAGGCTGAGGTGAGCTGTGATCATGCCACTGTACTACAGCCAAGACAACAGAGTGAGACCCCGATTCAGAAACATTACAAAAAAACTACACATAACACCAACTAGACCTAACTGACACTTTACAGAACATTTTATTCAACTGCTGCACAGTACACATTCTTCTCATCAGCATATGAAGCGTTCTTCAGAAAAGACTATATATTAGAACACAAAGCAAATCTCAACAAATTCAAAAGTGTTGAAGTCCTAACAATTATCTTTTCTAATCACACGGAATAACACTATAAATCAATAACAATAACAATGTTGGAAGTGAGGGCCAAAGAGAGGTCCAAACTTCACCTGTACAATGGCCACTTGTATACCTAATCCTGAATTGTACCTCCACATTCTTAAAAAAACAATTTTTTAAGTTGGAAACTATATAAACACATGGAAATTTAAAATTCCGTTCCTCAATGAACAATGGATTAATGAAGAAATTAAGGTGGAAAATTTAACATTTCTTGCAACAAATGAAAATATCTACAGACACAGCAAAAGCAATATTAAGATGGAGATTTATAACAATAAATGCCACATCAAAAGTAGAACGATTTCAAATAAACAGCCTAATGATGCACCTCAAGGAACTAGAAAAGAACAAACCAAACTCAAAATTAGTAAGAGAAAAAAAATAATAAAGATCTGAGCAAAAATAAAAGAAATTGAAACTAAAAACTCAATGCAAAACATCAACAAAATGAAAAATTGGCTTTTAAAGATAAACGAAATTGACAAAACTTTAGCTAGACTAAAAAAAGGAAGAAAAAACCCAAATAAACATAATCAGAGGTGAAAAAGCAGACATAACAACAGATACCACTGAAATACAAAGGATTATTGGAGACAATTATGAACAGCTATACTCCAATAAATCGAAAACCTAGAGAACATGGATATATTTCTGGACACATACAATCTGCCAATATTGAACCAGAAAAAAAAATAGAAAACCTGAACAGACTAATAATAAGTAATGAGATCACAGCCATTATAAAAAGTATCCCATCAAAGAAAAGCCCAGGACCTGATGGCTTCACTGGAAAATACTGCCATACATTAAAAAAAAAAAAAAAAAAAATTCTGCTCAAACTATTCAAAAAAACTGAAGAGAAGGGATACTTCCAAACTCATTCTGAGAGGCCAGCAGTACCCTGATACCAAAATTAGACAAGGGCATAGCAAAAAAAGAAAACTATAGGCTAGTAAATCAGATACAACACATGAACAATATCATATAACCATGATCAAGTGAGATACATCCCAAGGATGCAAGAATGGTTCAACATATGCCAATCAACAAGCATAATATATCACATTAAAAAAATCAAAAATAAAAGGCACATGATCATTTCAATAGATGCTGAAAAAGCACTCAATAAAATTCAACATCCTTTATGAAAAACACTCTCAACAAATTGGCTATAGAAAAAAACATACCTCAAAAAAATGAAGGCCATATATGACAAACCCATATATTCCACATAACAAATGGAATGGGGAAGTTGAAAGCCCTCCCTCTAAGAACTAGAACAAGAATACAAACTTTCACCACTTTTATTCACATAGTACTGGAAATTCTAGTCAGGTACTTAAGAGAAAGAAATAAAGAGCATCCAAATAATTTCATAGGTAACAGAAGATTGTCACCTCATTTTTTTACCCATTCGAATGCCCCCCCCACCTTTTTTTTTTTTTGGAGTCGGAGTCTCACTCTGTCGCCCAAGCTGGAATGCAGTGGTACGCTCACAGCCACCGTGGCCTCAACCTGCTGAATACAGGTGATCCTTTCGCCTCAGCCTTCCAAGTAATTAGCTGGAACTACAGGCGCACACCACCACACCCAGCTAATTTTTTTGATTTATTGTACAGACAAGGTCTCACCAAGTTGTCCAGGCTGGTCTCAAACCCCTGGACTCAGGCAATCCTCTCTCCTCGGCCTTCCAAAGTGCTGAGATTACAAGCTTGAGTCACCGCACACGGCCCACTCTAATGACTTTTTTAAATGTACTACATATTTCCTTACTTTCTAAAATATAAGAAATAACTTAATCTTTTCATTATGACAAACATCTTAACTCTCATCATTCTCATATTAATGACCTCAGAAATAGAAAAAAATATTCAAAACAAAAAAACAGTAGTTAAGCCTCATTTCATTTTATTGTCTCTTCTTTTAATCCTCAGCTGCCATTTATCATTTGATGTAAGAGTAGTCAGCTCTAACTTTTGGTACCACCTATAAGCCCATTCTCATTTCTTCTGTGCTAAGAAACTAGACAAGGTCCACCAGCACTATACTACACAGATGAGTAAGAAGGTTCTCTATCTTATTACAGCAAATTTCACACTGTATTCTAGTTAGTTAAAAAGCTATCTGTCTCCTTATCATTTTCATCCCCACCAGAGTAAATTCCTTAAGGGCAGAGATGGCTCTGCTTCAATAGATGCTTGTTCAATATCTGAAACAGTCTTTGTGATAAAGTGAGAAATTACTGTGTTATTTTCTATAGTACATCAATGACTTTCTCTTCTACAAGGTGCTCTGGGTTCATCTTTGTTAATCCTTCTTTTTTTTTTTTTGAGTTGGAGTCTCACTCTGAGCCCAGACTGGAGTGCAGTGGCCGCTCCCGGCCACCGCAGCCTCGACATGCTGGGCTCCAGCGATCCTTCCGCCTCAGCCTTCCGAGTAGCTGGAACTACAGGCGTGTGCTACCACACCCGGCTAATTTTTTGATTTACTGTAGAGATGAGGTCTCTCTAAGTTGCCCAGGCGGGTCTCGAACCCGCGGGCTCAGGCAATCCATTCACCTCAGCCTCCCAAAGGGCAGGATTACAGGCTGAGCCACGAGCCCAGCTAATCCTTCCTTTTAAAGTCTTCCAAGAATAGTTCCTCAAATTTATTTCCCTTATCAAACTGGCCTGATCATTTTTGACAAAAGTTCTAAAATTTAATACTACTACTCATCTATAACATTAGATATCCATAATTTTTCTGGGTAAGTCTAAATAAAGACAAATAATTTTCTTCAAAAGACAATGTGCTAAGTTCCTTTTTATAGGGAGCTCTTTTCTGTCAATTGCACATATTTAGGGTGCACAACATGTTTTAATAAATATATATGTTGTGGAATGGCTGAATCAAGTTATTTAACATATGCTTTACCTCACATCCTTACTTTTTTGTAATGAGAACACAAGATCTATTCTCAAAGCAATTTTCAAATATACAGTAAATTGTTATTAACTGTTGTCCCTATAATATTCAATGGCTCTCTTGAACCTATTCTTCTTGTCTTAAAGAAATTCTATGTCCCTTGACCAGCATCTCCTCAATCCCCCAAGCCTAAGCCTCTGGTAACCACCCTTTTACTCGGTTTCTATGAGTTTGACTATTTACAACTCCACATATAAATGAGATCATTCAGCACTTGTCTTTCTATGCCTGGCTTATTTCACTTAATTACAATGTCCTCCAGGTTTGTTGATTTTGTTGCAAATGATAGGATTTCCTTCTTTTATTTAAGGCTGAACAGTATTCCATTGGTACACATACCACATTTTCTTTATCCTTTTATCCACTGGCGGACATTTGTGTTGATTCCATTAGCTACTGTGAATACTGCTGTAATGAACATGAGAGTGCAGTTAGCTCTGACATATTAACTTCCTTTCTTTGGGGTGTATACAGTAAGTTCCCTAAGTCCCCTACATACAAACCTTCAAGTTACAAACTTTCAAAGATGAGAATGTGCATTTGCATGTCCAATCACATAAGTTAGTTCACATGTCTGACATATATTGTCACATGTGCACATACTCTAAAAGTGCTTGTGCTTTTGTATACTTTACTGTATAGTACTGCATAGAGTACAATGGTACAATCCTTTTATCTCAAGCCCAGGATGTCCAGAAGCAAGTATAAAAGCAGCAGTGGGTTATTAGTTTGGTACGTATGCTAACTTTGTTAGATTATGAAAAAATTAGATTTACAAATGTGCTCTCAGAATAGAATTCTCATATGTAGGGGACTTACTGTACTCAGCAGTAGGGCAGCTAGATCACATGGTAGTGTTATATATATACTTTTTTTTTTTTTTTTTTTGAGTTGGAGTCTCACCCTGTCACCCAGACTGGAGTCCAGTGGCCGCTCCCGGCCACCGTAGCCTCGACCCGCTGGGCTCCGGTGATCCTTCTGCCTCAGCCTTCCGAGTAGCTGGAACTACAGGCACGCGCTACCATGCCCGGCTAATTTTTGATTTTTACTGTAGAGATGAGGTCTCGCCAAGTTGCTCTGGCGGGTCTCGAACCCACGGGTTCAGGCAATCCACTCACCTCAGCCTCCCAAGGCGCGGGATTACAGGCTGAGCCACCAAGCCCAGCTTATATATATATATTTTAATAGAGTCGGGTCTCACTTTGTTGCTCAGGCTAGAGTGCTGTGGCACAATTATGGCTCATTGCAGCCTGGACCTCCTGGGCTCAGGCAACCCTTTCACCTCAGCCTCCAGAGTTGCTGGGACTACAGCAGCATACCATCACCATGCCCAGCTAATTTTTTTATTTTTTCGTAGAAATGAGGTCTTGCTACGTTGCCTAAACTGGTCTGAAACTCTTGGGCTCAAGCAATCCTCTTGCTTCAGCTTTCCAAAGTTCTGGGATTAAAGGCATCACTGTGCCCGACGGACTCTATTTTTAATGTTTTGGATAATCTCTACTGTTTTCTATAAGAGCTGTACTAATTTACATTGCCACTAATGAAGTACAAGGGTTCTCTTTTCTCTACATCTTCATCATACGTATAGCATTTTTTATTTTTAAAAGAAATGAAAAAAAAAAACTCTCATAATTTAATGCAAAAAAAGTAAACTAAAAAAATTATTATTTTTAAATTTTTGTAGAGATGAGGGATCTCACTATGTTGTCCAGGCTGATCTCAAGCTCCTCAAGTGATTGATCCTCCCACCTCAGCCTCCCAAAGCACTGGGATTACAGGTATGAGTCATCATGCTTGGCCTGAAAAATTCTATTTTAATAATTGTAAAAAAGAAAAAGGTGTAAAGGACATAAAAGAGCAAATTTCAAAGAATATTAATGTTAAATAAATATGAAAAAAGTTTAACCTCATCAGTATTCAAACAAGTACAAATTAGAACAGTATGAAACTATTTTTCACCTATCAAATTGACAATTTAAAGAAAAAAATCATCAGAGCAAGCAAGGGTGAGGTGAAATAAGCACTTGTGAATAATAATGAGTATAAACTGATAGTCTGTAAACTGGAGGGCAATTTATGAATGAATGAAACAAGTTTTAAAACTAATGAATCCTTTGAACCTATAATTCCAGCGCTAGAATACAGTAAAAAGGAAACAATCTGAGGGACCCCATTGGCTAGCACCTGTAATCCCAGTTGTGGGAGGCCGAGGCGGGAGGACAGCTTGCACCCATGAGTTTGAACCAGCCTGGGCAATACAGCGAGGCTCTGTCTCTACAAAAAATAAATAAAAAATTAGCCGAGCATGGTGCCATGTGTCAGCACTCCTAGCTACTCAGGAACCTAAGGCGGAAAAATTCACCTGAGCCCAGGAAGTTGAGCCTGCAGTGAGCTGTGAACGTGCCACTGCACTCCAGACTGGGCAACAGAGTGAGACTCCAACTCAAAAAAAAAAAAAAAAAAGTTAAGAATGAGAGTCAACATCATGAGAAAAACATTCATATGTTAGGGGAAAACTGCAGGTTAATATATAATAAATGTAAATCAATAAAAGAATCCCAAGACAAAAATTAGCCGGGCGTGGTAGCGCGCGCCTGTAATTCGGGCAACTTGGAAGGCTGAGGCGGAAGGATCACCGGAACCCAGCAGGTCGAGGCTGTGGTGGCCGGGAACGGCCACTGCACTCCAGTCTGGGCGACAGTGAGACTCCAACTCAAAAAAATAAAAATAAAATAAAAAAAAGAATCCCAAGACTATCAGATATGTATGTGCATACACATATATACATACATACACACATGCACATATGGTATCCCCACACTAAATAATCAAGAGATCATTGCATTCTCACCCCAAAGGAAAATAAACTTTCATTTTTGGAGAAACTGAACAGGCTTCAAAACTCAGGTACCCTTGGTAAGGAAAAAGATGGAGCTAAAAACAAGCTGATGATACTTCTGTAAAATGCATAAACTGAACTACATTTTTTAAGAAAGAGCTTTGGGAGCCAGGCTCGGTGGCTCAGCCTGTAATCCCGCGCCTTGGGAGGCTGAGGTGAGTGGATTGTCTGAACCCGCGGGTTCGAGACTCACCTGGGCAACTTGGCGATCTCCACAATAAATCAAGAAAATTAGCCGGGTGTAGTAGCGCGCACCTGTAGTTCCAACTACTTGGAAGACTGAGGCGGAAGGATCGCCAGAGCCCAGCAGGTCGAGGCTGCGGTGGCTGGGACTGGCCACTGCACTCCAGTCTGGGCGGTGAGACTCCAACTCAAAAAAAAAAAAAGAAAGAAAGAGCTTTGGGGCCAGGCACAGTGGCTCACGCCTATAATCACAGCACTTTGGGAGGCCGAGGTGAAAGGATTGCCTGAGACCAGCCTGGGCAACTTGGCGAGACCACATCTCTACAATAAATTAAAAAATTAGCCAGGCATGGTGGCACGTGCCTATAGTTCCAGCACTTGGAAGGTTAGAGGGGAAGGATTGCCTGAGCCCAGCATGTTGAGGCTGCAGTGGCCAGGGGTGTGCCATTGCCCTCCAGTCTGGGTGACAGAGTGAGACTCCAACTCAAAAAAAAAAAAAAAGAAAAGAAAAGAAAGAGCTGTGGGAAATTAAACATACTGCAAATGCTAAAAGTACAACAAAACTGAGGAACTTAATTAAAAGGCTAGAACCTAAAGTTGAAACAATCTCCCAAAAAGCAGAAAAAGGCAAAGAAGTAGAAAATAGCAGAAAATAAGGTGACCTAAAATGATCTATTCAGGACATCTAATATCAAATTAACTGAAATTTCAGAAAAAGAAAGCAGAAGAAAAATATCAAATAAATAAAATAAATTTTCCCCCAAAAGGTCAGTATTTCGAATGATTTCATGAGTTCAAAGAATGGAATCCACCACCTCAGCCCTATCCTCACACACACATCAGGCACACCATCATGAACTTTCAGCACACTGAAAATCTTTTTCTGTTCAAGTATCCCATCCAGGATACCACAGTACTGGGGATAAAGAAAATATCCTAAAGACTACAGAGGAAAGAAAAAATTAAAAACAGATCAGTTAAAAGATCAGGTAGCTGCACAACTGGACTCTTCCACAGCAATAGTACATAGGTGCCAGAAAGCAAGACAGCAGTGCCTTCAAGATTGTGAGTGGGAAGAATTTTTAACCTATCATTTTTTGTTTGTTTGTTTGTTTGAGTTGGAGTCTCACTCTGTCGCCCAGACTGGAGTGCAGTGGCCGCTCCCGGCCACCGCAGCCTCGACCTGCTGGGCTCTAGAGATCCTTCCGCCTCAGCCTTCCAAGTAGCTGGAACTACAGGCACACGCTACCACGCCCGGCTGACTTAACCTATCATTTTATAATCCCCCAAACTATCAATCAACTACAAAGGAAGACATATCCAGACAAAAAAAAAATTTCACTACACATGCATCTTTTCATAGGAAGCTCAAGTAAATTAAGACATAAACAAAGGATGAGATCCAAGGGGGACCCAGTACAGGAGAGCAAAGGAGAATAAAGCAGGATGCACACTGTGCAGTTTGCTCAAAGGGTAACCAGTTCAAGCTGATGTACAAGAATGGAGCAAAAATAAGGCCTTCGGGGAAAATAGGGGGAACTGGTAGATTCTCTCTTATCACAGAACACAGAGAATAGTATAGAAAAGTAAGCAATAGGTACACTTATTAAATTTAATTTTAATATATATTCTTGGAGAGAGAGATATATATACATATATATTTAGGAATTTCAAATTAAAAGCAGATGAGATAACTAGAAGAGTTACAGCTGAGGCGAGTGGGTAGGAAAAGTTTGGGTCATTTCTTATCATAAACCTTTCAGTATTGTTTGATTTTTTTTTTTTTTAAGTTTACAGCCATTGCCTCCCTCCCAAAAACCCATAACCCCAGTCTAATGATGAGAACAATATCAGACAAATACCAATTGGGCAACATTCCATAAAATACCTAACTAGTACTCCCCAGGTTGTCAAGGTCATCAAAAGCAAGGAAAGTCTGAGATACTGTCACAGCTAAAAGGAGCCTAAGGAAACATAATGATTAAATGTACTATGGTAACCTGGATGGGATCCTTGAACAGAAAAAGGACATTAGGTAAAAAATTAAGGAAATGTGAATAAAGTTGGGACTTTAGTTAATCATAATGTATCACTATTGGTTCACTAATCATGATATACTATATAAATGTAAACTTTTAATAAAAGAGAAAACTAACTAAGGGGTATATGGGAATTCTGTACTATCTTTCCAACTTTTCTACAAATTTAAAACTACTCTAAAATAAAAAGCTTGCTAGCCGGGCTCGGTGGCTCAGCCTGTAATCCCGCGCCTTGGGAGGCTGAGGTGAGCGGATTGCCTGAGCCCGTGGGTTCGAGACCTGCCTGGGCAACTTAGAGAGACCTCATCTCTACAATAAATCAAAAAAATTAGCCGGGCGTGGTAGCGCACGCCTGTAGTTCCGGCTACTCAGAAGGCTGAGGCGAAAGGATCGCTGGAGCCCAGCAGGTCGAGGCTGCGGTGGCCGGGAGCGGCCACTGCACTCCAGTCTGGGCGACAGAGTGAGACTCCAACTCAAAAAAAAAAAAAAAAATCTTGCTAAAAAATTTATAAAGGCAAAACCTAATTAAAAGAAAAAACAACAGACATACACATGTATCTACATGTGTACAAAAACTTAACATGTAACAGAAGAGCTCCAAGACACAGTGTTCAATAAAAAGGACAGGTTATAGAAAAAAGCATATAGTATATTTAGATTTTTAAAAATAAACTGCATAATCTCTTCTGTGAGTGTATGTTTACATATGCAAATATGTAAATGCATAGAAAAAGATCTGAAAGGACAAACACTTAACAAGGCTTTCCACTGTAAGAAGGAAGAAAGTTCTGCTTTTTATTTCATACACTTCTAAGTTATTTTAAACTTCTAGAATAAAGAGATTCATATATTATGTACTACTTAGCCTAAATCTCCTTTCTGAAAGAATTGATAATTATGTCCAAACAAAGTTAGGATTCAGAATTGCTCACAGTATATTAGAAGAGACAAAGAAAAACACTTCAAAATAAAACACTGAATTAATATATAATACACTCATATATACACACGAAAATAATTTTTCCAAAGGTCTCCCTTCATTAAAATTGTCCACCAGGTGCAGTGGCTCACGCATGTAATTCCAGCACTTTGGGAGGCTGAGGCGAGGGGACTGCCTGAGACCCTGGGTTCAAGGCCAACCTGGGCAACACGGCAGGACCTCGTCTCTACAATAAATCAACAATTTAGCTGGGCGTACTGGCGTATGCCTGTGATTCCAGCTACTTGGAAGGCTGAGGCGGAAGGACTGTCTGAGTCCAGCAGGTCGAGGCTGCGGTGGTCATGGGCTCTAGCCTAGGTGACAAAGTGAGACTCCAACACACATACACACAACTGTCCAAGTACTGTTCTACTTCACTTAATATACATTATCTCAAGGTTATGTTATAGTTAATCAAGGTAACAAAAAAAAAAAGAAAATAAGAAACAATTATATATGTATTCCAAGCATGCATACACATATACATTATTTATTAGGCTAGATAGCTTTTAAGAAAAAAATAGAACCCCACACCATATTTTGATTCATCAAACCACAGATTTCTATTTAAAGAAAGTTCTTTATATGGGGTCACCAGTTTTTTCATAAAAATCCACACTAGAAGTTCTTAAACACTGGTGGCTAGGCTGGGTACAGTGGCTCATGCCCATAATCCCAACACTTTGGGAGGTCAAGGTGGGAAGACCGCTTGAGCCTAGGAGTTCAAGACCAGCCTGGGCAACATAGTGAGACCTCATCTCCACAAAAACATTTAAAAATTAGCATATGTGGTGGTGTGCACCTGTAGTCCAAGATATAGTTGACTGATAGTTCAGAAGATGCACAAGTAGAAGGATCCCCTGAGCCCAGGAGGTCAGGGCTATAGTGAGCTGTGGTCGTGCCACTGCACTTCAGTTTGGGTGATACTCTGACTCAACACACAAAAAAAGAAATGCTGGTAGAATATCAAGCCAAGCCGGGCTCGGTGGCTCAGCCTGTAATCCCGCGCCTTTGGGAGGCTGAGGTGAGTGGAGTGCCTGAGCCCGCGGGTTCGAGACCCGCCTGGGCAAGCAAGACCTCATCTCTACAGTAAATCAAAAAATTAGCCGGGCGTGGTAGCGTGCACTTGTAGTTCCAGCTACTTGGAAGGCTGAGGCGGAAGGATTGCCTGAGCCCAGCAGGTCGAGGCTGCGGTGGCCGGGAGCAGTCTGGGCGAGGTCCAGTCTGGGCGACAGAGTGAGACTCCAACTCAAAAAAAAAAAAAAAAGGAATATCATGCCAAAGTTTTTAGCCACAACTCATTGTTACAGCACAAACCTCAAATAGGCTTCAAGCTATTATAGCTTTTCCTGCCCAGGATAGGAGCCACAATTCACACAATAATGTCCATGAAAGCAATTGGTCTGAACAACAACAGTGATATTCCTCCTCTTACCTCCTCCACACACAGTCAGGAATAATGTATGGCTGGAAACAGATCAGAAAACAAGCAGGAAGCAGAAGAAAAACAGAACTGTAAGCCAGGCGTGGTGGCTCACTACTGTAATCCCAGTACTTTGGGAGGCAGAGGCAAGAGAACTGCCTAAGACCAGGGGTTGGAGACCAACCTGAGCAGACTGGCGAGATGTCGTCTCTACAATAAATAAATAAATGAAAAACAGAGAGAGAAAAGTATAAAATTTAAATGGGGAAGCAGAGGGGGTGAGTAGAGTCACAAAATGATGAGACTATAAACAGAAAATAAAAGATGAAGGACACAGTAAAAAGAGAAAAAGGAATTCACGAACAGTGAATGGTGAAATAAGTGATTTATCATAATCCATCCCCAACACAGCTAATGAAGGCTAATAAATTAAATGGCTTCTCAGTCCTTTTTTCTTGGACCTCACTGTAACATAACATCACTGCCATTCTCAAAATTTCTCCCTAAGTTTCAGTGAAACTGCACTTTCGCACCTGAATACTCCCTCATTCTCATGATCCTATTATCCAAACCTTCACATTCCCTTAAGCATCTGCCCTAGTTAGGCATGCCTCTCTCTTCTCTATACTCCCTTAAAAATGCACCCCTATAACTTGAACTACAACCTTTCAGCAAATGAAATCTCCAGTTAATCTCCCAACCCAATCTCTCTGCCAAATTCTAACCTCCATGTGCAAAGATATATTTAATGCCAAAATTATCATCTTCCTTTCTTTTTTTTTTTTTTGGAGTCATAGTCTCACCCTGTCACCCAGACTGGAGTGCAGTGACATGCTCATGGCCACCACAGCCTCGACCTGCTGGGCTCAGGTGATCCCTCTGCCTCAAGTCTTCCAAGTAGCTGGAACAACAGGCACGTGCCACCCTGCCTGGCTAATTTTTTTGATTTATTGTAGAAACGAGGTCTCACCAAGTCGCCCAGGCTGTTCTCAAACCCGTGGACTCAGGCAATCCTCTTGCTTTGGCCTCCCAAAGTGCTGGGATTATAGGCTTGAGCCATCACATCTGGCAGGTATCTTTTTTGTCTAACAATTTAGTTCCTTGGGGTATATTCACAGAAGGGGATTGCTGGGTCATATGGAAGGTCAATTTCTAGTTCTTTTAGAAATTGCCACACTGTTTTCCATAGAGGTTGAATTAGTTTGCATTCCCACCAGCAGTGTAGAAGTGTTCCCTACCTATCACCATACACAAAAATCAATTCCTATTCCAATGTCTGTAAGTGTGTCTCCTGCATTTTCCAAAATTATTGTGACTTGAGGTTTTACGTTTAGGTCTTTGATCCATTTGGAAGATCTAAACGTAAAACCTCAAATCACAATAATCTTGGAAAATGCAAGAGACACACTTATAGACATTGGAATAGGAAACCAATTCCTAATCAAAGTTCCAGATGCCCAGACCATAAGAGATAAGATAGACAAGTGGGACCTCATCAAACTGAAAAGTTTCTGCAAAGCAAAATAAACCATCAAGAGAGTGGTGGGACAGCCCTCACAGTGGGAAAAAATATTTGCCAACTGTATATCTGATAAAGGCCTAACATCCAGGATCTACAAGGACTCAAACGTGCTGAAAAGAAAAAAATAAACCAGTCCCATTGAAAAATGGGCAAAACACATGAATAGACACTTATCAAAAGAAGATATATGAGCAGTCAATAGACCCATGAAAAAATGCTCAGTCTCACTAATAATCAGAGAAATGCAAATCAAAACCACATTGAGATACCACCTAACTTCAGTAAGAATGGCCATAATTAATAAAACAAAAAACAACAGATGTTGGCGAGGATGCGGAGAAAAGGGACCGCTTCTACTGGGTTGGTGGGAGTGCAAACTATTGAGTATTTCAAGCTGAGGTAAATTGGGAAAAACTACAGAAGCAGGAAGGTCACTCTCTGACCTTCTCTGCCTTTCTTCCCTGAAGCAGATCATAAAAGAATTCTTTGATTTATTTCCTCAGAAAGTAGGTCATAAGATCCTTATTCCAGAGGAGTCCTGCCCTATACCCAGAGGCCAAGAAGAATCTGAACAAACAGGCCTTGCTAAGTTTTTTCCAATTTATTACCATTAGATTATATCCTTTTGTCCTCCAGTCACACTTCCACACAATATTCATAAAAATACATTTTCCCTGTGTCTTCCAGTCTTTATATCAAAAGCCTCCCACGTCAATGAAAACTTTAGTTAAATAAATTTGTTATGCTTTTCTTCTGTTACTCTTTTTAAAATGGAGTTCTCAGCCATGAGCTTTGTGATGAGTGAAGAAAAGATATTTTCTTTTCTCTCCTACAATACTAACCCCAAAATGATCATATCTGAGTGTTTGGAGAAAAATCCTATTTTAAAATCTAGATAATGCTGAGGTAGAAAAATTGTAATAGTAGCTTACTTAAGCATTTAAAAGTTTATATGATTTTCATAACTAATTTTTGTATGGATGAATTACTTGATTTTATGTAATCAGTACCTTTTGCTGTACATTTTTGTTAATTAATCCCAATCTTTTGAACATCCTTTTACTCAAGTCTTTGCTTTATGCCTTTTATTATTTTTTGCCAAATTTAATGCTTTATTTAATGAGATTATAGAAGCCTGGGGTTTGATAATTATTCTTAAAAATTTTACTTTAGAGTTTTGGAATACATGTGAAGATTTGCTACATGAGTAGATTCAGTGATGGTGAGGTGTATTCTTCTAGCAAACCCTCTCTCTGCCAGTAGAGATATGGTACCCAATGGGTGGTTGTGTCAGCTTTACCCTCTCTCCCTCCTTTAGCAGTGCCCAGCATCTGCTGTTCCTGCCTTTATGCCCACATTTTCAATGTTTATTAGTGAGAGCATGCAGTATTCAGTTTTTTTGTTTCTGTGATAGTTCACGTAGAATGATAATCTACAGCTGCACTCATGTTGCTGAACAGGACGTGATTTTGTTCTTTGTGACTGCATCATAACCAATTCTTAATTTGGTCCTCAGCAATAGCAAAAGTTAAGAAGAATAGATGATATTTCCATTTTATGAACAGAAAGACATTCATAGAAATTAGTTATTTTTGTTTACAAGGAACTTAGTCTTTTAAATACCAGTTTACTAATTTCTCACTGAATTATGCTCTCTTTGAATTATTAAAGCTAAATTACTGTTGGGAATATTATAATTATTATAAAATGCACACAAGTTAAACTCTTACTCAGTTACTATATATCAATGTTTTAACACATTTAATACTATTAGAATAATGTAAAGGAAAATTTAGATCTATTTTATTCTCTAAGTTAAGCTTTGTTTAGAATAGATTTTTTTTTCTATTTTATATTGCTGTTGACAGTTGGAGGGGTGAAACTTGCAGCCTCATTTAGCCTCTGAAGCATTATTTGGGAGGCCCAGAGTGCATAAGAATGACAACTTACTCCATAAGTACTTACATACTTGTGTATAACCTTTGTGACTAATATGCAAATAAAATACTTTTTCATTTATTCAATTTGACAAACATTCATTGATGGCCCAGTGTATGTTCAACACTGAGTTAGGTACCATAAATGACATAAAAGAGTTAGAGGCTCCTAAGGGCTTAATGCAGTCTGAAGACAGAAGACAAGTTGGTGCACACAAAGCTGTTAGCTCTACGGTCAGTTAGGAAGTGTCTAAGCCCAGGGTCCATCATTTGGCCATAGAATATTTTAGAAAGTATTTCTCATCTCAAAACCTCAGTTTCCTCTCCTACAAAGTAAAACTCACAGTGTATCTCTAGGGCTTGTTGTGAGGATTAATAATTAATAATATAATGCCTATCACGTGTTTATCACAGTCTCTGGCACATGGTCATTATTAGTCAGCAGTTCTTATTTTTAATGTATATAGAGAGGAATATGTGAATAATATTAAAGCAGATATGGATGACTCTGATAAGCTATATTTTTGAAAGTTCTTATATGTTATAATCAGGTTCTATCATCAGGTTCAAAAGTTTGAAGTTTATCTGTTAAGATCTGGTGCTTTGTTATCAAAACAGCTTTTCAAGACCCACAGGTTATGGCCGACATAACTTCAAAACCACACACACACACACACACACACACACACACAGATTGAATGTGGAAAGAATACATTTTAGCTGTAAATGCCAAGGCATTAACAGGAGGCCCTGGAAGATATCTAGTTAAGATGGCAAGCACAAGATAGCAAATGAAATGAGAGAGCAATGGTGCTATATGGGAAGGATTGTGTTGGGCTTTGACCATTACATGGGAACGTAGATATAGAGAGTCTCGCAACCATAGGAATAAATCAGGGACTACTTCAAGACTCATTAAAAAAAGGAAGATGCATTTGAGTAGTTTTTTGTGACAGAAACTTGATAAATTGTCAGTTAATGATAACAATGAAAGGTAGGTAGATATTAAACGTATTTTACAGATAAGAACATAGGTTTAGGAATCTTAAGTAAGCTGTTGATTTCTAATCATACTCAGAGCTATACGACTTCAAGTCCATGTTCTTTTTGCTACAAGACAATCTCCCACGATTCAAAGGCAAATTTTGACTGAACTGAAACACTGAAATTTCTTTTTTTTTCTTATTTTTTATTTTTTGAGTTGGAGTCTCACTCTGTCGCCCAGACTGGAGTGCAATGGCCGCTTCCGGCCACCGCAGCCTCGACCTGCTGGGCTCCGGCGATCCTTCCGCCTCAGCCTTCCAAGTAGCTGGAACTACAGGCGCGCGCTACCACACCCGGCTATTTTTTTAAATATATATATTTATTGTAGAGATGAGGTCTCGCC
>CAUYQG010122900.1:0-10124 GCA_963574415.1 Tarsius wallacei | reverse complement strand
TAAGAAAAGACAATGATCACAGCATCCAAGAAGAAAGTCAAGGCAACCAGAATAACTGGATATAAGCGATTGAATGTAATATCAGCACAGGCGAGTTTCATGACATCTTGATGGAGACAAAAAGCATGGGAAAGAACTTGGGAATGGCAATATGGGAACCAAAAGAGTGGCAGAATTGGGGGCAGAAGAGATAAAAAGCCCCTCATCACCACCCCCAGTCCTATCTTCATCACCCGGTAATTAGTAAGGATAGAGTTGTACCTCAGAGGGTTGCGGATAGCAATAAAACGATCATAGGCCATTGCAAGGAGGGAACCTGATTCTACAACAGATAGAAAGTGAATAAAATAGGCCTGCAAGAAGCATCCTGTGTGACTAATCTCCCTTTGATTCACCCATAAGACGCCCATTACAGTAGGCATTGTGGTCAATGTAACCATCACATCTGTGCCTGCCAGCATGGCAAGGAAATAGTACATGGGTTCATGAAGACTGTGGTCATCCTTGATGAGGTAGAGGAGTGTACCATTGTCAAGAAGGATACACAAATACACGGCAAAGAAAGGGATGGAGATCCAGTGATGAGCTTCCTCTAGCCCAGGGAAGCCAGTGAGCAAAAAGGGGGCTGCAGTCATATTGGGCCACATCATGTCTCCACAAGTGGAAAGCAGCGTTCTTGAAACCTGGAAACAAGGAGCCCAGGTTATTCAATGATTTTATGCTATAGCAACCTCAGTGACAATCTTTCTACTTGTAGATAACTAATTGCTGTGATAAATTAGACTTTGCGATTATTTTTCTTCAGAAGATGAGTAGGTATTGCAGACTGTACTAGAGATGAAGAATAACAGTCTCCACCTAATTGAAGAAAAATTAATGGTTAAGTTTTTCTCAAATTAAAGGAAAACTTTTCCTTGGTTTTTCTTCAATAATCAACCCTAAGTAGTGTGTGGGAGCCCAAAAGTTTGCAAAAACAGTAATAACAGAGACAAATATAAAACATAAACAAAAAAAGAATAATCTGACAGCTTTTTTTCTTCCTGTGACTGCTGTCTTTTAGACATTTATTATGGTGATTTTAATTTTAGATTTTACTATTATATTAAAGGCAGTTTTCAGTTAATAAAACTTGTGCTTTTTTGAAATTGAATGCTAGCAGTTTGTGGAACATAACATGAATGGCCATGGTTTCCAATGGATTACTTTATCATTCCAAGTTACCCATTTTCTTGAACTTGACCACGAGAACTGTGGGTCACACACTAGACACATCTAACAAACATAAAAACTTGCTAGACTTACAACTTAAGACTCTGTCTCTTCCAACCTCCTGAATCAAAATGTGTATTTTATCAGGATTCCCAGGAGACTCAAGTGCACAGCAATGTTTGGGAAGTTCTGCTCTAAGGGTTTCATATCTATCCACTATGGGACATATAAACTTTTTGCTTCTCCCATGTGCTTGATTCTCTTGTTCTTTTCAATTATTCTAAAACAATTATTTTTGTATCGCTTGTTTACCTTTCATAGATTCTTTCTGCCTCTTGCTCCTTCCAAAATCATTTTATGTAATTTAATGCACAGATTCTTCCTGTCTCTTTCTACCTCTATGTACTTTTCCTTAAACACTCAATTCCTGGGAAGCTGTTGCAGCTGTGTGACTAGTAACATTTTGACATTTCCACAATCTAAGAATGCTAGTCATATCCACTATTTCCATTTTCTTGGTTGCCACAACCCAAGAAAAAGAAACATATTACCTGCTTTGCTGCAGTGTTATTTCACCATAATTTCAGTAGACTGAAGGCAAGACTTCAACACTGAGCAGTCTTCTTTGTTAGATGGTCTTCCTATTAGAAATAAATCATAATAAGAGCAGACCACCAAGCATACAACTCTAGTTTTAGGAAATGCAGTGATGCTTTATCTATGCCAACGAGGTGTTCATTGAGTTTGAAGTCACCTGCACTAGAAGTTCTTAAATTTAAAGCACAGTGAAATCAAATGGAGGATGAATTTATTAATACACAAATGTTGTTTTACCTCTGAAAGTTTCCTTAGGCTTAAAAGCATGGATGGGAGAACAATTTCTAACAGGAAGAGACAGGCATTTAAGAGACAAAGAAAACTTGTGATATATATCCTGAGGAGCAAAAGTGACAGAAAAATACAAAGTCCTGGATTCATTTAAAAAAGGAAATTCAGAGTTATCAAACTAGATTTTGAGGTCACAGAAACTTGTTAAAATTTTTGTGTGCTTCTCTTTGTTAATAAATTAGATTTTTGCTTAAATTGGCAATAAAACTTTTAAGAGCAAAAGATAACATACATTTTTAGTGTTTTTATGAAAAGAAAAATGTTTAAGGCTATATCTCTTTCAATAGCCAGATTTAGTTATTAAAAATAAGTCAGACAAGGCTATTATAGCTCCAAGAATGAAAAAAATTGGTCATGTTTCTGAAATTTTTTGAATTAAAAAAAACACAGGTGAAACCTGCCCCAGACTGAGAGGCCCCTGCTATTTACCCAGAAACAGTATATGGGCTATACTGTCATCAAATTAAAGCCCACTATAGCCAGTTTCATAAGGATGGAAGCATGCTATATGTCCCTTCCAAGGCTACATCATGTGACAAAATTTCATAAGAATGATTAGTTTCCTAATTAACAAATATTAAGAAAATTATATCAGAAGGACAAGAATTAGTTCTTCTGGATGAAGATGGGACAGCTATGACTGCGAAATTGATAGGTAACTCTCAACTCAGAACATGAATTTTCTTTAGTGACTTTCTAAGGTCCCGGGGGTCATGGCTAAATAATATGTGATGAATTTTCTTTGAAATGGAACCTTATGTATGAAGTACCATTCCTTAAAAGCATCTGAGACTGGTGGAAAAATTAGTATTTAGACTCAGCATTTAATTAGTGAACACTTGCTACATGGCTGCTTCTGTGCTGATTATGGGGGGAAAAAAACTTTAATAAGCACAATCTTCCTTGAAGAAGATTTCACTGTACACTAAGAGTTTATAATAAGGCTTAATGGTCTTCCTGCAATTTTATGCCAAGTATTGCCCATAAATGTCTCAACAAAATCCACGATGCTTAAAACATTTTTAAAAATCATAGATCTGAAATCATTTCCTCATCCATATTCTCTCTTCATCCTTAATGAGATGGAAGATAAGCCCCCACAGACCCCTGAGTGATTGGCCATGGTCTCCAGAGTTTTTTCTATTGAATCTCACTAACTACCCATGCTATTTGAGAGAGTTCTTAAAAATAGCACACGTGTATCTCTAACAGGTATGTGTATGTGTGTGCACGCATGCATATTTCAATGTTTTATATATAATGAAGGCTGTAAACTTCTACCCAAAATAATAATAATGAATAATGAATAAGAACACATAATATCGCATAGATTTCAGAGTACCTGCAATCATTCTTATACCAATCCAGTGATCTTGGATTAGTAACCTCAAATCTAGCACAGTTTCTTGAATATACTTTTTATGAAGAAGGAAAACAAAATCTGTGTTGTAAGTGTTTTTCACCTCAGCTCAGATCTTTACCTCTAAATATTTGTTGGCTTCTGGAAATAATTATTGTACACTTTCTTGACTATATCTAACATCTGAAGGGAGAAAAGCCATTCTGTATTTCTGTTCCCAGTACTCACCCACTCACAGTCTTGTCACTGAAATAGAAAAGTGTTCACACCCTATTTGAGGACTCAGTCCAGAAGATTCCCTCAAGTAGTCACCTCAGGAGGCCTCATTTGAAAGCTTACACATGTGGAAATTACCTACCCCAAGATTCACCTTTTCAGTTTCCCATGAGACCCCCTTGATCTCCCTTCCCTCTCTCCTCAGTCTGGAGAAGCAGAGTCACTCAACTGATGACTTCAGGACTTTCAGGTGTTTCTCCACGGATGGGTGAGGAAAACTGCAAACAAAAATGATATCTGATAGAGGAAAACCAGAACTTGGTCATGTGACTCTACAATCAGGATTTAGGAAATCTGCGTTCTCTTTTCTTTCATTTATCTCAGAGGTCAAGAAGATATCAATAGTCTTCAGCGGTCTCACATGTCTTTATTTTTCCTGGAGTTTGTTAATTCCAATCAAAATTTTGCCTTTCCTATTTCTTTGGGAAAATCAGTTCTGATCCACAGAAACTTCAATAGATCTATTAACAATTATGAGAATGAAGAGTATTTGATATTTTTTCTTAAAATCACTTTGTTTTGATTCAGATAATTGCCCATTTTATTTCAGTTTCAGGGTGATTAACTGGTTTTTATTATAATAGAACTTAAAAATAGTAGGTACTAGAAAAAAATAGTTACCACAAATTTACACAGCACTATCATTACTGCATGAATGTAGTGTACTATAAGGAACACATGATATATCTCTCTGGGATCAGGAAAAAATATTCCCTAAGAAATGCTACTTAAACTGAAATTTGAATAATGAAAATAGTTCGTAATATAGTAGGTTTTGGTGTGGTAGGGCACTATTTCTATATAGAGGCAAAAGAAACACACTATACACAATAGAAAAAATAGGGAATTAATGAGATCTGTCAAAGGTGGACTGGATGAAGAAAATGTGGTACGCATACATGGTGGACTATTATGCTGCCATAAAGAAGAAAAACATCATTTTTTTTGCAGCAACATGGATGCAGCTGGAGACCATTTGATGAAGTTAACTTTCACAGACACAAAAAACTAAATACCACATGTTCTAATTCATAAGTAGGCCCTGATGACTGGTCACATGAGCACAATGGTGGAAACAACATTTTCTGGACACTAATAAAAGAGGAAAGAAGGGAGGAGAGATAAGGAGCACACAACCACACACTGGGTACCAGATCTACAACTGGGGGAGAAAGGGATTGCTACAAACCCAAACCTTGTTGGCATGCCATTTACTTATGTAGTGAAGCCTCACATATACCCTACAACTCAAATTTCATTTAATGTATAAAGAAACAAACTAGTAAAAAAATTAAATTTTAAAAATAGGTGCACTGGTCATGAGAGGGGATAAAAAAATATAATGACTTCAAACAACAACAATTTATACTAAACATATACAAAATATAGTATATAATATAACAGGACTAGCAAGACACAAGAGAAATCTTGATAGGAAATGAATCTGTGATAACTATTTCTATCAAATAGAATTTTACAAACCATGCAAAAAGGTTTGACAATACTAAGGGGGTAAGATGGATGCTTATAGTCAGATAATAATTGTTAAAGGTCATTTGGCTACAATATGAGAAACACAGTACAAAGTGAGAATAACAGAGAAAGTGGCAAGATGGCATCAGATCCAGTAGGATTGTGACAGTCTCTTCATGGGAGAGTGCACAAAAAAAACTAACTTGCTTGTGTTTGTGTGTGCAAGTGGTGAGCAAATGTCCACTGAGGGGAGACACAGGATCATGTACCCAGGGTCCCCCAACAGAAATGGCTACAATTTTGCCACTGCTCTTTATTCAGCACCTGCCATGCAGAAGGATCCACCATCCACAGGGAAGGTCTCCGGAAAAGGCAAAAGAGATCAGCTGACTCTAAACACCTGGCCTGGCCCACACTACCACCTGTGGCAACAGGCTTGACATCAGCAGCAGGGACTGTGGAGAAAGCCAGGGAAAGAATTCTGGAGTTAAGCCTCACTAAAGGAAAGAGCATGGACTGCTGCCATTTATCTGTCCCGGGACTAGGCAGAAACCTGCTTTATCTTGCCAAATTTTGAGCAGCCAGCATCTTGAGTAACCTGCATTCTGAGACAAAGGAATGATCACTGCACCCCTCTAAAATTGACCATCATTAGTCTAGAGAGGATACTCCAAGTGTAGGATAGCAAAAAGACAGATGCTCCACCCTCACACTGGACCAAACATAAACACATGCAATTGGAGCAAGAGACCTAGCGACAGACAATTCGGGAACTTTTTCTGGGAAGATCTGCTGGAGGAACTGAACAATGGCAGTGAGGGATGTGGATGGAACACAGGGAGGGAGCCTGAGGCAGACTGCCATGAAAGCAGTGGGGAGAGTCCACCCCTAGCCTGGACGAGGAGCCAGAGCCTTGCTACCAGGTCTTGAGATCCAGGAACTGGTAACTGCTGGGAAGGGAGCTATTGATCCCAATAGTGGCAGAAAAAGCAGCCAGCAGAGAAACTGGGCAGACTCTGTAACAACTGGGCAGAGAAGTGCTCCAGGGAAGCCTCTGCAGAACAGCAGAGCTGAATCTTGAGACCAAACTTCTCTTTGCAACTTCAAAGAACATTGTCCCCAGTGCATAAGCCCTGGCAGGTAATGGCAGATGCAGAACCCCATATTATCCACCCTCACCCTGAGCCAGCTGCTGGGTGATAACTCAGACAGCAGAACTGACCAAGAAGAAGGCTGGTGGCAGTATTGAGATTTTTTGTTTGATTGTGTCATTTTGTTGCTTTCTTTGTAGATTGGTTTTTCCCTTTTCTTTCCTTCTTATATTTCTCTTTCTTTGTTGTTTATCCATTTTGTGTGTGTATTTCTGTTTGTGTGTTTACTTTCTTTTTTCTTTCTCTATTTTTCTTTCTTCTTTTTCTTTCTCCTCCTTTCTCTTTTCTCTCTCCTTCTCTCCTCTCTTTTCCCTCTTATACCCTGTCTTGGTTTCAGGGTCTATGCAAGCATATCCACTGCAAGGTCATATTGTACAGAGATGGAGAGTGAGTTTCAGCTGGCCCACTCATCAGATAGCAAATATTATGACCTGCCAATAGGTTCTGAATACTTTCAGTCCCCCTATTCCCTAGTAAGTGCTCAAAGTTGTAAAGAGATATCACAATGCTCCATCCCCAGCCCTACTTCATAATTGAATAAACCCAGAGTCCTGGTTCAAGGAAGGACAAAAGGTAGAGCAAATATCAGAAGTGACTGTTTCTCCATTTTCCACTGAGCAAGATGAGAGAACTGCTACAAATGAAGAAAACCCAATGAAGAACTGCTAGTAACCATCAGAACCCCAGCAAAGAATTAATGCTAGAAAGAACAGCTACTGGGGCACAAACAATGGCTTGAGAATGACAATAACCAGAAAATACTTACAAAAATCAGAGAAACATTGGATAAGAATGAACAAAAATCAAGAAATGCAAGGGCTAAAACTAAAAGAAATTTCAACAGAGCTGGACAAACTCAAGCAATAAGAGAAATAAAGATCTAGTAAAGAACAGAAATAAAGAGCTCCATCCAAGAAATAAATGACAAACTAACAAGCATGGGGAGCAGAACTGACCAAGCAGAAGAAAGAATCTTGGAGCTAGAAGATCACAATATGCAATTAACCCAATCTATTACAAATGTAGGAAAATAAACTTAAGAAGAAAGAAGAAACTCTCCAAGAGATGTGCGATTTTATCAAGAAACCAAACCTACATCTGATCAGAATAACTGAATTAGAAAGAGAAACAGAAAACACTCTGGAACAAACATTTCATGAGGTCATTGAAGAAAACTTCCCTCATGTGGCCAGAGAGATGACTATGCAAGCACAAGAGATTCAAAGAACCCCTGCAAGACATATTATGAGAAGACCAACCCCTAGATACATAGTAATTCACCTACAGAAAGTAGGTATAAAAGAAAGAATCTTAAAGGCAGCAAGGGAAAAAGGTCAAACTACCTACTGGGGGAGACCAATCATAGTTGCTACAAACTTATCTACAGCATCACTACAGACCAGAAGGAATTGGACACCACTCTTTAATGTTCTTCAAGATAAACTATTTCAATCAATAATTTCCTACCCCATCAAGCTAAACTTCATCAGCAATAGAGAATTAGAATCCTTCCCAGGCATCCATTCCCTAAGAGAATATGCTGTTTTGAGACCAGCTGTACAGGAGATGCTTAAAAAGGTGCTGTGCACAGAAGAAAATGAAACAAAAGAAAGATCATATACTTCTCAAGATCACAAGCAAACACAGAAACAGCAGAACATACAGCATATCCACAAAAATGAAAACACAAATATATGAACATAAAAACTAAACAAAATCAAAACAGCCTTATAAGAGCATTACGACAGGGACTAACTCTCACATTTCAATAATTAACCTGAATGTGAATGGACTAAATGCACCACTGAAAAGACAGAATAGAAAACTGGATTAAAAGGCACAACCCAGTAATTTGCTGTCTCCAGGAAACTCATCTCACCACAGATGCCTACAGACTTCAAGTTAGAGGATGGAAAACAAATTATCAAGTGAATGAATCACAAAGAAAGGCAGGAATGACAACCTTTATATCAAACAAAACAACCTTTAAGCTATCAAAAATTTAAAAAGATACAGAAGGACACTACATAATGATAAAAGGTTCAATCTTTCAACAAGAAATATCCATCCTTAACATATATACATCCAACACAGAAGCACCAGTTTTTATAAAGCAGCTACTAAGTAAACTAAAAAAAAAAAAAGATATTGACTCTAATACTATCATAGCTGGAGACTTGAATACCCCACATATGACCCTAAATAGATCATTGAGGTATAAAATCAACAAAGAGATCCAGAACATCAACTTGATGCTTTATCAGATGGACTTAGTAGATATTAACAGAATACCTACGCAACAGAATACACATTCTACTCATTACCACATAAAATGTACTCCAAGATCGATCACATCCTTAACCAAAAATCAAACATAAACAAATTTCTCAAGATTGAAATACTGCCACACACCTTCTCAGACCACAATGGAATAAAAAATAAATATCAACACCAACAAAATTCCCCCCAAATTCACAAAGACATGGACACTAAACAGCATCATGCTGTTCAACTCCTGGGTTAACACAGAAATCAAAACTGATATTAAGAGATTCCTGAAAACAAATGAAAATGAAGAAACATCTGGTCAAAACCTCTGGGATGCTATGAAAGCAATACTAAGAAGGGAATGTATATGTCTATGAATACACATCAAGAAAATAGAAGAGAAAAAGTTAAAAGCCTAACAAATCAACTAAGCAAGCTGGAAAGGCAAAACTACTAAAACACTAAGTTAAGCAGAAGAATCCAGGTCATCAAAGCAAAAGCCTAAATATGGGACATAGAAGACAAAAATACCATAAAAAAACACAACACAACAAAAAGTTGTATCTTTGAAAGAATAAACAAGATTAATGGACCCCTAGCCAGAATGACCAAGAAAAAGAGAAAGGAAGCCCAAATAAACACAATCTGAAACACAAAAGGTTAAGTCACAACTGACCATGAAGAAATATAAATGATCATCAGAGATTACTATGCACATCTGTATGGAAACAAACTTGACAACCTTAATGAAATGGAGGACTTTCTGACATCTCACAACCTCCCAAACTTAAAACAAGAAGAAACTGAGATTCTAAATAGACCAGTAACAACCAAGGAAATTGACTCTGTCATAACAAAACTACCTACAAAAAAGCCCTGGTCCAGAAAGATTTCCAGTGGAATTCTACAAACCATAAAAGGAGGAGCTAATACTAATCCTATTGAAAGCATTCTAGGCAATTGAGAAGATGGAACTCTCCCCAAATCATTTTACAAAGCTAACATCACATTAATACCCAAACCAGGTAAAGATCCAACAAAGAAAGAGAACTACAGGACAATATCCCTGATGAATATAGATGCAAAATTTCTCAACAAGAGTCTAGCAAATCAGATCCAATGACACATATCAAAAATTATCCACTATGACCAAGTAGGCTTCATCCCTGGGATGCAGGGCTGGCTCAACATCTGCAAGACCATAAATGTAATTAAATACATCAACAGATGTAAATACAAGAACTACACGATTATATCATTAGATGGGAAGAAAGTTTTTGATAAAATCCAGCATCCCTTATTGATTAAAAAGCTTCAAACACCTAGGCGTAGAGGGAACACACCTCAAAATAGTAAGAGCCATCTATGATAAGCTCCTAGCCAACATATTGCTCAATGAACAGAAATTGGAAGCATTTCTCCTAAAAACCAGAACAAGATAAGGCTGTCCACTCTCATCCCTCCTGTTCAACATAGTGTTGAAAACCCTAGTTAGAGCA